>JAGDQP010064692.1:435-11532 GCA_022664845.1 Lepisma saccharinum | reverse complement strand
TTTGGGTGTCGTCTCGGTCGTTTCTTTTCTCTAGGAATCCAATGTAGTACATTAGTCGTCCACCTTCCATCTGTTCGTCTAGCTATGTGACCGGCCCATTTCCACTTCAGATTCTTGGCAGTCTTGATTACATCCTCTACCTTTGTTTATGTGCGGATCCATTCACTTGTCTTCCTGTCCCTCCTGGTTATTCCTAGCATGCATCTCTCCATTGCTCTTTGTGTGACTCTCAATCTTTGAGTCATTTGCGCATTCAATGTCCAAGTTTCGCAGCCGTACATCATCACAGGTAAGACACACTGGTCATAAACTTTACGCTTCAGGAACATTGGTAGTTTACTTTTGAAAATAAAGTGTAGTTTTCCAAACGAACTCCACACCATTTTACATCTTCTGTTTATTTCATCAGTCAACTTGGCATTCGATGTTTTGAGCTGGCCTATTTAAACATACTCATCAACTATGCCTATTGTCTCTCCGTTAATCATTATTTCCCTCTTTGCTGCATGTTGATTGTATATAATTTGCCCAGCTTCTTCAAGTATTCCTATAAATGCAGCAACAGACTGGCTTGATTCTGTGTACACAGCAGTTACAGGTGAAACCGAATCCTCTGAGACGATATCGTGGGCAGTTTACCACTCCAAAAAGGATGTGAACCATAGTGTGCCAAAATCCCAACATGCATTATTACCTTCACTAGAGGAAGCCGTTCATTCTCCAGCGATGGTTCGACATACTATAGATATTGTTTCATCAGTAGTTTCACATCTTAATCCTCACCAGACGCCAGTTATTACAGGTGATCAGCCAGTGTATGCCCTGATGAAACAAGTGCAATGGAAATATCCAGAGAAGTATGGAGAGAACAAAATTTTGGTAAAGATGGGAGTACTTCATATTGAAATTGCTATCATGAGTACGATTGGGACTTGGTTAGGAGGAACGGAATGGGATCAGATATTAGTCAAGGCTGATGTCACTACATCAGGGAGGGCCGAATCTCTCCTGAAAGCCTCTCATGTTAAAAGAACTCGATATGCTCATCAGGTATCAGGAGCTGCTCTGTATATTCTTCAGCGGGAAGCCTATAGTCTTTACTGTGAAGCCTCTAGTGATCAAGATATTACATTTGATGGATGACGTAATAAGAGAATAGGTGAATCGTCATAGTTCGTGTTTTGGAATACAACACTAGAATTTGATCTCTTGCTGCTTCAGTTTGTGAAGAGTGTACGGCTGGCAAATTTCAGTCTATTCCTTCACACTCTTCTCCAGGTCTGTCCGTGGTTCTTTGCATGTGACCATATTCACTATGCCAGGTGGATTCCAGTATTCATGCAGAATCTTCTTGAATTGCCAACTAGACATCCCCAAGTGTACTCCGAGTTTCAGAGAGGTCCTTTCTGCAGTAGAAAAAGTGAGAGTTTTTTTCACATATCGCAGATGATCACCTACATGAGCAAAATAATAAAATCGTGAAGACTGATGGTGGTGCTGTAGATATGTTGAATAAACCTTCTTCCCTTCTGAAATGTATGGTGGCTGGCCCAGCAATCGCAAGTATTATTTCTGACTACGAACACGAGGCAGGTGTAATTGATAAGACGGGTGTGGATACAGAGCACAGAGAACACACACACGTGTTGGATTTGCGGTACCGAAAACACTTGGCAGCTGTACTAGAGCAATTTCATGAACAAGGAAACCCGTTTGAAGAAGATTGTCTTATGACAGCTATTACCAAAGTTAGTATGTCAACTGAAGCAGAGGTGTCTGTTCGTGAGGCAGCAGCAGTGGGTAAACAGCAGTATGATACACATGTAAGGGAAAGACTTACCGAACTCAACAAATCTATACAGGATGTCATAAAGCGAAACAATCTGCAGTTCTTCAAGTTGAAACGAAGCCCTATCTTTTCCAAACAAAAAGAAAAAAATATATTTTCTGCTCCATGACTCGAACATTCTTTGTAAGCTCTATGTTGCCTGTCAGCAGCGTGACGCCTTCTTCGCACACGAGAATCATGCCTATCCACCATCCATATCTGAGTTTGGACGATTAAGAAAACAATCCAGCAAGTCAGATATCATCGAATGCATAAAGGAGAATGCATCTCCAACCGACACCCTCACTGATGACTTACCCAAGGCAACTGCAGTAATGCTTGATGCAACAGTCGTAGTACACATGCTGCCACCACAGTCATCAAAACCATTTGCTGATTATGCTTCTGGCGTATTTGTCTCTTATGTTCAGCAACGATTAAGACATGTGTCAAGGCTAGATCTTGTATTTGATAGGTATATCACAGACAGTCTGAAAGCGCCTGCTCGTGAGATACGTGGCTCGAGTCAAATAATTTTAGTGCGCCCAACGACTTGCGTGCCAAAATAATTCAGCAGCTTCTTATCAGTAGATGAAAACAAAGAACTTTTCTGGCTGAAGTTATCTCATTTACTAGCTGACTGTGTAGTGCAGACAGAATCTCATGAAAAATCCATTATATGTACATACGATGATGTGGTAAAAACTTCTGCATACATGCAGAATATCGCCAACCACCCATGAGGAAGCAGACACAAGACGTTTACTTCACGTGAAAGCTGCTGCTGGCCATACTCATATTATGATACTGACGGTAGATTCTGACGTGGTAATGTTAGCAGTGTTTGCATATGACTCCACACCAAATTTGGAAGAATTGTGGATTGAGTTTGGAGTTAGAATGAAAAAGAACTACATTCCATTCCATGCTATAGCCCACTGCATGTCATCAGATATCCGTAAAGGTTTACCATTCTTCCATGCTTTTACATGGTGTGATACTGTGTCTGCATTTGCAGGCATTGGTAAAACGACAGCATGGAAAACATGGGAGTAATTTCCGGAAGTAACTGATGCATTCCACAGGCTATCAGAAGATAACAGTTCCAATCAAGATAACGATTTTCAGCTGATTAAGCGGTTCACGGTTCTAATGTATGATAAAACTAGCACCTGTGACAAAGCTAACGATTTGCGAGGAGTGTTGTTTACGAAGACAACAAGGTCAGTAGAGCATATTTCACCAACAGAAGTAGCTCTGATTCAGCACACAAAAAGAGCAGCTTTACAAGGAAATATATGGAGACAGTGGAATCTGCAAACCTAAATTAAAAGATCCTCTTCAGTGTGGCTGGCAGAAGGCGATTACTGGTTATCAACCGCTATGGTCTACTATTCCTGAGGCATCACACTCCAGTCAAGAACTCATATTGTGCGGTTGTAAGAAACAGTCTTCATCAAATTGCAAGTGTGTAAAGTATGATAATGGAAATTACACGGAAACAAAGCGATCTGCAGACTTTTGTCCCTGACTAGTGTACTTGCTAAAAACAAAGTGATATCACTTCTATTTTATTTAAATATTTACATGCAAATAAATAAGAAATCTGTAGGCATAATGTAAGAAAACTAATTTCAGATACACATATTGTCCCACGTTTATCTCAAACATTAAGTTAATCACTGTTTAGCATAAGCATGCTGAAATCAAGATATGAAATTGTGCACTGAAAATATTGTTTTGTTAAAGGATTTTGAAAATATTGTTTTGGTCTCAATATCTGTTCCATTTTATTTTCTGTTTATGTTTTTCTTCTTCTGGAAGATTTTTTGAAGTGTTTGTAATTCAAGATTTCTGAGATATTTTGATTTGTGGGTCCTTTGTGTGTTGAAATGCAAAAATGTGAACTAAAATAGATGCAAAAAATGAAAACATTCAAATTTCTCCATGAAGATATTATTTTACGAATATGACTCTGGTATAATTATTTGTAGTGCTTGTGATTCCGGTTCCAACGGTACATGGATCAAGTCTGTAGAATCAATAGTTTCTGCATTATGCACATTTGAAATATTTGAAATTTCTCCGCATTCAGGGCTTTTACCTTATTTTTACGTCAAATATGTTCTAAAAATTGAATATGTCAGGAAGTAATCAAGTTACAATAACCTGTTTGGTCTCGTTAGAAAGATTGTTTTATAAACTACAATAAATGTAATGGTGTTTCCATCACATGTGAGCCCGTTGAGTATTGAAATGCAAAAATGTGAACTAAAATGGATGGAAAAAATGAAAATATTCAAATTTCTCCATGAAGATATTATTTTACGAATATGACTGCGGTGTAATGATTTGTAGCGCTTGTGATTCCGGTTCCAACGGTGCATGGATCAAGTCCGTAGGATCAACGGTTTCTGAGTTATGCTAATTTGAAGTTTCAGATGGTCGGCCATGTTTGTGACGTCACTGCGGCCATACGACGTCACTACCAGCTTGTGTCCCGGTGTTTTTCAGGCTTCCTACAAGTATACTTTTTTCCTGAAAAATTTGCCGCTTGTAGCCAGTCATGAAATATTTTCACATTATTTGGTTCATATCTACTGCACTACAATACTCCACGTCGTTTTTGACTTGTTTTCTGAGTTTCGTATTTGTTGTTCGTTGTGCATGCAGTTTGCTGCCTTGAGTAGCTTCCTATATGTGAGCTTATATTTTTTATAATAATTGTTGAATATTTCTGTATTATTGCCGGATTTTTTAATCTTATGTAAGACTTTCATTTTTTTACTTGATTGTTTGATACCTGTGGTAATCCAGGTTTTTTCCTTACAAACTTGGTTTTTGCATTATTTTACGGGGAAGGCTAGATTAAAATAGGGTTTGAAAATGTCCAGGAAGGCATTCCAGGCCTCATTTACATCATTTACCAGATATAAGTGATCCCACGTTTCCTTACTAATAAGGTTTGTAAAAAGTTCGCAATTTTTATTGATAATATTATCTTACGCTGGTAAGACTTGTTTGTGGGATTTTATTCGCTAGAGTTTAAGTTGTGTATTTTAACAGTTTGGGCGAAGTGATCAGAGAATCCAGTAGTTAACACATTTACCATGCTGTTATTTGATATTTTAGTATTCACGATTACTTGGCCAAGTGCACTTTCTGTGTTTGGTGTCACCCTAGCAGTTACTTTGAGTAATTGATGCATATTATAGAAATTTAATAACGTAAGTAATTCGTTATCTATATTAGGTTTTAGAAAGTCAATATTAATGTGTCCCACAACTACTAATGTTTTATTTTTGTTTTCGTAGTAGTCTAGTATTGTTTCAAGACTTTTTAAGAATAATTTTAAATCACTGTCCGAAGTTCTATAGACGCAGACAATTACGATATTATATTTTACTAATTCTATTATGCTCGATTCAAAATGTTTTTCTATATTTAGGTGCTGAAATCTTGTAATGACCGTACTTTGGACACCGAATCTACAATAGATGCTTACCCCTCCTCTATCCATATCTGATCTACAAGAACTTGTTATGATATGAAAGTTACGGAAATTTAGTTTGTTTATATATTGAGTTTTCATCCAGTGTTCAGTGAGGCAGATTACCTGTACTAATGACAATTCCTCGGCAAACAGAACTTCTAACATTAATCTTTTTTTCTATGTTTAAACCTTGAACATTTTGGTGGAATATACATATAAACACGTCATCCCTATCTCGCCGTTTTGTTTCTCTACCATAAAAAATCATTACTTAAGTATGATGGAGACTTTTTTTCCCTTGTTGTTTTACGATTTCCACTTAATTGCTCGTTGATGCCTTCCTTACTTTTGGAACTATTTGTCTTTAACCCACTAGTTGTACGTAAACTATTTGCACATTCATAACCTTTTGTTTCAGAACTATTTACAATTACTTCCTCGGTACTGTTCAAGGTATCAATGTTATCAATGTTGTGTTCACTGGACTGATATTAACAGATTGGTTTAGAGTTTTGCTAACTGTGCCGTTTGGCAAGTTGTTGTCTGCATTGCCGCTCCCCATGAGGATAATGGAAGTAATAAATGAAGGAAAATTTAAAAGGACTGGGAAGGCCTCTGGACAAGGTGAACCAATGGTGATTTGTCAATACCTTCCTCTGGATCAGAAGTGAAGTAAAAAGAGGAATATCCAAGCCCTGAACGGATTTTGAACTCATAAAGCTGCGTTGGCTGCGTTCGCAGAGGAATTCCATAATGAGCACATTACCTATGTGGCTAGGGGTCTTACGCAGTTAACGGCTACAGATGTCAATATTTTCAATGTACAGTGTGTATTCTGCTAGATTTTTTTCATTCAACCGCACCTGGAGTTAATTTAAACGTTACCTAAAAAGCAAATGTAAGTATAATAACATATGATATAGATTTCATATAAATATTATCTGTATGGTGTACATAAAACAATTGGGATTTCGTGGTTTTCTTCCATACGGAAGATGGCGGATGGCCGCACTGGACGATTGACGGGCGGCCATTTTCAGCTTCAAAATTTGGCAGCTTGGGCGTCTCCTTCTATCTAATTCCTCCAAGGGGCAAAGTCGTTTCCTATGTGTAGTAATGAAAGCGAAAAAATTCGGACAGATTTATTTATGGCTTTTGGATACGGGGTGTGCTCCAAATAATTTAACAGAAGCTCGCAAGGAGCTGGCTTAAATTGCTAAAAATATCCTCCTTCACAAGTCACTAAACGCAAGGAAAAATCACCAAAGAGACACATGTTGGAACGCTAAGCCAGCGATTCGAAGGTCCCGGGTTCGAATCCCGGCTGGGGCATGGGTGTTGATTTTATCTAGCATCACATTCATAATCGTGACGGGCCGAGGTCAAAGTTACTAAAAATGACCCATACAAAGATAAATACTTTATTTACCAAATACTTATACATACTCGTGCATAAGCGGTGGCTCACACAGTGAACATATTGTTCATGGTACTGCTTTTGCAATTTGCATACCGATTGAACATTGGCATATTGTCCTTATACTCAATAATGAGACCTTTGTGAATGACTGCTATAGGACGTGCTTAAATTAGAAAATTACGTTCATTTGATCCATAAGGATAAGCATTTATTTTGTGTTCTAAGTAGGCAAACATACGTTTATTTATTAAAAGTTTGAAATAATGGAAATAATACGTTTGTCTTGGCCGCCATCTTGAATCTTGTTCGATTTTTTAAATACATATCAATCTGGGTTAGAAGCTTACCAGAAATACATAGGTGAAGTCAGTTTTGCCATACATTTATTTTTCAAAGAGATAATGAGATGTGACTTTAAGGGGAAGAGGTACAGTTAGACAGTATACTAACATTTTTGGTCGTATTTCAAAAACAAGAAAGTCAATTAAAAAAAACCCTAATACAGAACTGCCTAAAGAATGTCTCCTTCATTTAAAAATGTAATGGGAATTTTAGGAGCAAAACTGACCTTGTAGCATAATTTTAAATGTAGATGCTCTTGACGCCATACATTTTAAATGGGAGAGAAATATGGAGAAGAAAAAAAATCACTTTTTTTCGTGTAAAACGTGGCTTTTTTTAAAAAAAAACACTTGACAGAAAACTTCTTTTTACTATCCTCTTTCACTTTATGTATCTTTCCCCTCCATCCTATGTACCAATTCTTTGTGAGGCTATTAAAAATGAAATTCCTATAGTAATATATGGGCTTCTGACTTTCCCATATCCTCCACCAGATGCTCATATTTACGTTAGGGTTTCTTTTCCTCTTCTATGTTCGTACTTCCGTGGTGACCACTGACCAGTGTGCGTGGGGGAGGTATAGAAGAGACTGGCTGGTATCAAATAACACTAAAGGGTCGTGAGCAGAGTTCCCTCCCTCTTTCATTCATCAGAGCAAGGTCGTCAATGACGTCAAAGAATGTACCAAATGTATGGCTTATGCCACGTATGCACTTGAAGTCTTTTGTCGCAAATCTTGGATTTCTCCACAAACCGACCGCGGTCAGTTGGATTTTTGTCTCCCGGCCGAGATGGAAGACACTGACAAGTGTCCTCTGGTGTGGACGAAAAACAAGGGGACAAATGTCTTCCACGGCTTAGTTTGGTGCTTCTGCCCAGTGGCGTAGGTAAGGGGGGATATGGGGGATATATCCCCCCCCCCTTGACTCCAACTTTATAAACTTAGAAGAAGAATATTTCAACAAGAAAAGAATGAGGCTATAATTGGAAACATAATTCTTAGTTAAAATATAAAATTCATTGTAAGGGCGGTAACAGCACTATAGCTTACGACCGTCCCAATATAATTGTAAGTTTATTCATAAACAGACAAGGTTTGGTACATTCTGCGTTGTAGTTTCACATTTAGGTAGATGTGGTAAATAACCATTAGGTCAACCAGTAATATAAAAATTATTTGACAATGATATCGATAGCGCCGGTAAAAAGATAGAAAAAAGACGATTTCTAGAGACAGTAATGAAAAATGTAGTAATTCCTGTACTGATATTCCCAACGAGGGTAGAACGGAGAAAATTTTGAACATAAAACATTTTTGTTGAACTTTCTACGTAGAAAACTAACTTTTAACAGACGCTCTCGTTATATTACATATGAATTATAAATTACACACATTGGAAAGTTTCGGTTGTAAGATCTAATGCGATCTTTCAGATCATAAGGATAAGGGAGATGATACAATTTTGGTTAACTTTTTTTTTCTGTTTATTGGGCAATGTTAGGTTGTTAGTAACTTTTGATTTCTACCTGTCACGATTATACAAGGGCAACGCTTGTTAAATTTCACAAACATCCATGCCCCAGGTAGAATTCGAACCCGCAACCTTGGAGACGCTGGCCTAATGCCTCGGACCACACGACTACCTCCGTCAGCTATAAGAGGAGAAGAGTCTAACCTTTAAAATCAATTAATAACGACATTTGCAAAGTTTCAAACTATTTGTCTGACTAATTCCAGCTGAATGATTTTCTACATTAGCGGATGAAACTCTTAATGTCATTTACATGAGAAAACTTTGTTGTTAACTACGTCAATGATGAGTATGATTTTTTAAAAAGCAGTTTATGCACTAACCCAATAACAGTCTGGCATCTTGACAGTCAGTAACAGATCTTCCCCTAACGTAGTGTTGGCCGGAATATTTGGAAGAAACAACGTCGGGATTTAGCGAAAAGATTTGTCAAATCTGATATATTTTGGTTTTAATTCCGAGATCTAATTTAATAAGAATATGATGGAAGTAGCAGTTTGCTGGGAAATAATTATATATTGAAAACATGCAGTAACAATAATATCCTTCTGCGGTTGTGCAGCACACTCACTCAGTGTGGGAGTATTTAAGACCAATCATATTTGGCTGATACTGAATTATTTAGGATCAACTGGAACACTTATATTTTATGTCCGCTTTCGGAAAGTGCATTTTTGTGGGATTATGGAGAGTGCAATTGTTTCACCTATAGCATAAAAAAATTATGAAGTATGAAAAGACTGATATAAAAGTATAACGCAATCCATGATTTTACAGAATTAACCCAATTTGTGTTCGAAGCAATTGTTTATTGAACAATTTCACAAGCTTACATTAAAGGCATGTAATGACTTTAATGCATTTATAATTTTTTCCTTATTTTTATTCGATTAAATTAGTATTTTTGCTACGGTTAACCGTTGTACATATTCTTACAAAAAGAACATCTTCAGATTCACTTAGTAGAAACTATAAATAATGCCGAAGATGCTGTTATAAAGTTTGAAAGTGCTAAAGCAAATTGTTTAAAGGAAAACAAAACAAGTCACAGTATATTTTAGTTTGGAAGAATGTTTGAAAATATTTTTAAAAATCCGGAAAATGAAGTCTACTTACAGTATAAGATGTATTCACGCATGTATTCCGAATTTTTCTTACGGTTTTCACGGATTTGGGGGAGGTTCAAAAAAGATCTGGATATGAAATTAGATATCAAATACAGTGTCTTTTAAAATTACACCGACAAGCTTCGGGAGGCGATTTCTCACATCAAAACAAGACGAAAGTTTCTCAGACAAATTTTCGAAATGTGTTTAGTTTCGAAGCTTAAGGGTCCCAAAAGTGTGGGGAAATGAACTTCAGAGCTTCAAATATCTAACATCACAAAAAGTAGAGCTGATGTGGCATGGTTCCGTGAAAGACTAAATCTGCACTATCCCAAAATTCATCTTTCAAAATTCCACAATGGGCGCGAGGGATTCCCTAAAGGAATTAGATTCTATAAAGTAAAGATGGAACAAAATGAGCATGAATGTTAAGATGAGCATGGTTGTTACCAGGAAAAAATAATTCGTTTACGCGAACTCGATATCTCAAGTAGTTTCCATACACCGAAAAATTAAAAAAAAAATGCGTCGCTGCATAACAAGCAGGAGTAAGAATTGCATCATTTCATCGAATGTTTTATTTATTTGTTATCAAATAGATCAAATATCATTGTCCGATAGGATGCTGAAAATGATATACACCGCCCTTACACGGGAAGTCTTTTAACACATGCTCATTTCGACCTACCTCTACTTCAGAAATATTCCGGGATCCCCTACTTCCTTTGGGGAATCTCTTGCCCGCCCATTGCGGAATTTTGAAATATGCCTTTTTGAATAGGAAAGGTGTAAAATCTTTGAGGGTACCACGCCGCATCAGTTCTACTGTTCGTGGTGTTAGAAATATGGAACTCTAAGAATCATTTCCCCACGCTTTCGGCACCCTGTAGCTCCGAAACTGCACATTTCGAAAATTTCACACACTAATTCCGAATTTTGAAAGCAAAACTAATAAAAGTACAATGGAATCATATCAGATTTCCAAGCTTTTTAAAAGTTCTTCAGATATTGTACAGCCTGCATCCACATCTACGCCAAAGATTATATTTTATACTCTGAAACGAATAATTACTTATACATTTGAAAAATTCAAACTTCCAAATGTGGCTGAACGGACTGGTAGTTTTACAAGAGAAAACTGTCATCAAAGTGAGCGTATAAGAATTAGTAAATGTTGGTCTAGAAACTCTTCGTTCTTGATAAAATCCAACCTGTTGTTTCAAATATGGCTAAATTTGTATTAAAATTATGGCTGAACTGTACAAACTATACAGATATATATTCATGCATTTAATACTTTTCTGTACAATACAGTAATTGTGCTGTTCTAAAATTATAGAAAAACAGCCCCGAAATATATTCTTTTTAAGAATTTT
>JAGDQP010064691.1:0-11532 GCA_022664845.1 Lepisma saccharinum | reverse complement strand
TATCATCATTATTATTACTCGAGTCGGCTAGGATTTCGAACCTATTTGAGAGTTCGAGTTGGTAATCTGCTCTTATGCTCGGATTATTTAATAGTTTCACTTCGAATTTCAGTTGTTTTGATCCCTTGCTTTCTCTGTTCGCGATGCATAACTTTTCCCTTACTTTTGTGATCACTAATTGATGGTCGGTGTCACCTTCAGCTCCTCTGTACGACCTAACGTCCATTATGTTGGTGTGTCTTCGTCTGTCTACTAATACGTGATCGATCTGGTTGAGAGTTTTGCCGTCCGGAGATACCCATGTGTATTTGTGTATGTCTTTGTGTTCAAAGTACGTGCTCTTTACCAGTAAGTTTTTCGAAATCGCGAAAGTTATCAGTCTTTCTCCATTGTTGTTGGTCTTTTCGTGAAGACTGTATTTGCCTATAGTAGGTCTATATTTTTCTTCCCTCCCTACCTTTGCATTGAAATCACCCAACACAATTTTCGAATTATACTTCGGTAATCGGTCAAACAACCTTTCTAGCTCATCGTAGAATATATCTTTGTCGTTATCAGTAGCCACCTCGGTCGGAGCATAGACGTTTAATAAAACCGTGTTACCCCATCGAGTACGTATCGTAACGTACGATAGTCTTTCGTTTATGAACTCTATATTCTGAACCGCCTGAAGGATACTATTCTTAATGAGGAACCCTGTTCCGAAATCGTGAGACTGTGTTCCCCCGTAGTAGAAAGTGTACTTGCCCTGTGGGATGCTATCTTGACCCTCCCATCGAACTTCTTGTATCGCTAGTATGTCTAGCTCGTACTTTTCGGTCTCGCGTACCGCCACCTGAAGAGCGCCCGTTTGGTATAATGTTCGTACGTTCCACGTTCCTATTCTAAGGTCTTTCTTAATCCTGTTCATAGAGCCCCCTGAAGCAGTCCCAGCCCGGAGATCCGAATGAGGGACTAGTTTACCTCCGGAATATTTTACCCCAGGAGAATCCATGAACCATCTGTTACTATTTCTTGACATGTTTTAGCGGTGTAGAGTTGTCAGCTCTACGACCTCGCAGTAAAGGTAGACATTCAAGATGTCGTCCTCTGTCCATCTTTGAGCCTTGCCGATGTCATTCATCTTCAGCCTCAGAGTGGTAATGGTGATGCTGCTTCCCCTCACCATGATATTTTTGTTCGGGGTTATCTTCCCCTAGCCTTTGTAGATCCCTCTACTAACTGCAAGGCAGCAGTACTGGTTTTGGTCCGCCCCGGAATATTTCCGGTACCCACCATATCTGGTCGGCATTACCCTATCCGCCACCTGGGGAGGCGCCTGGTGGAAGACCAGTAACTCCAATTTGAAGAATAAGAAGAATAAAACACGAGATGGATTACATAATGAATTTTTAATTAAATGCAAACATACCATTAGTAACACATTATCCGAGTTAGTTAATTTCTCTTTTAGTTTAGGAGTTTTCCCGGAAAAAGGCAAAATTGCTAAGGCAATAAAAGCATATAAGGGTGCAAATAACTTAGATCCTAATAATTATAGACCAATCTCGATATTGAGTTGTATATCTAAAGTAATTGAAAAGTGTGCCTATGATAGAATGATCAAATACCTTGACTCTATAAATTTCTTTTATCAATATGAATATGGATTTAGAAGAAACTCTAGTACAGTCAATGCTGTAACTGATGTTGTGGTTGAGATACAAGAAACCTTGGACAATAATAAATTAGCAGCAGGGTTATTTATAGATTTTAAAAAAAGCGTTTCATACACCCAAACATGAAATGCTGGTAGCTAAATTGGAAACGATAGGATTTAGAGGATTATCTCTCAATTGGTTGAAAAGTTATATATCAAATAGAACTCAATATGTGTCAGTTAATGGTAAAGAAAGTGGTGGCGAATTAAAAATAGAATACGGTGTACCCCAAGAATCAATCTTAGGCCCTTTGTTATTTTTAATATATGTAAATGATGTACACTTCTTGAATCTGAAAGGGAAAATAACATTATTTGCAGATGATAGTGCAATATTTTATAAAGCAGATTCAATAGATCAATTGAAAACCTATAATGAAGAAGATATGTCTACATTATATAATTGGTTGTGCACAAACTGTCTGTCATTAAACTTAGAGAAGTCTTTCTTTGTAATCTTTCAGAAACCTTTGTCAAAGATAGAACCACCAAATAAAATCGGTACAAAACATTTAGCAGTGGAAAGAGTGGAATGTATATCATATTTAGGATTAAAATTTGACCAACAACCTCCTTGGGAATCGCATATTACGTTTTTAGAAAAAAAAGGTAGCCCCTATTGTTGGAATAATGCACAGTTTCAGGAACGTTTTATCATTGAATGTTAAAAAAATGGTCTATAACGCATTTATACAAAGTCATCTGATATACTTATGTACAATCTGGGGTCACACAAACAAAACAAGATTACATAAACTTATATTGTTACAGAAAAAAAAGCTATTAGAATAGTGTATGGTTATCAATTGTATCATCCAAGTAAGAGTTTGCTTTATGAAACAAATATTTTTCCGCTGGCAATATTATTTAAAATTCATTCATGTATCTACGTGAATGTGGGCGTGTCTAGTGAAAGGCACTAAACTGTTTCCCAGTTACTGTTACTTGTTACATTTTGTTCGCCAGCTTCATGTACTGCTCCGTATGAATTGAACACATAATTTCTTTTGAATTGAATTGAACCCTAAAGCGGAAGCTAAGGAAACCAGCCCCCGACGAAGGTCACACAGCTCCAGTATTAGCTGCAGTAAATTTAGATCCCTAAGTAAGTTATCGAATACAATGTACAAACGCTGGAATATCAAAATACAGTGTTTGGAGTATATTGAAACTACAAACGTTTCACCCTGACATGTGTCGTTACATGGTTACGATTTTACATGTTTACGATTTTGTGAATACAATATCATTCTGCACATGGGCTCAAGAGAAAATTCTAATTCGAAATGATTGTTTTATATTCCATTTTTTTATGAATGTACAGTTACCATTAGTGGTGAGGTAAATCGCCACAATATGCATTATTTGTGCAAATCAACGTTGATTAAGACAAGTGGAGATTCAGATACCATGATTAATAAATGTTTGGCTTGGAAGTGTGAGAGTACAAGATAGTTGGACCATATTTACAGTGGTACAATAAATGCTATAATGTAAAGAATCTTTTTAATATAGGAGTTAACCTTACTGTTGGAAGTGGTACTATGCCCATTCAGCACGAACTCCAAGAGAAGCGTCAAATACCAAATATAATGGCAGTTGGATTTACCGCTGATGTCTATTCCATTGCCAAGAGCTATCAAATAATTTAACAGTTCCAGAGCTATCCCTATTTGATTACCTTAAAGAGCAGGTTTATTTCAGTTTTCCAATGAATCCGGAATACGTGAGGGAGCGTATACATAATACGTGTGTGAATGTTGGTAGTGACGTTCTTTTATGTAGATGCCAGTCGTAAAATGCATCGACGTGGTAGGACATCATCTTTAAACATGTAATGTATTAAATCATTTGAATCGTTGGCATCAACTACTATTGGCATATGTACTCTGACGTCTTAGTTACAAGAACGAAGCAACTTTCTCCGGATTCAAATTTTATCTGTACTGATAAGCAGTTCCAATTACAGTGCTTTTCGATGCGTCTTTGTCTTGAAGAGCAAGTGTGATTACTCGACAGTTTTATGAGAGTTTACTAGAAAAATGTCAACAAGTCTTGCCATTGAATTGAGCTGAGTGAATGCAAGACCGTATTGTAACTGACTTCAGGATTATTGTCTAACATTTTAATTTGGGGTTCGCTCACTACTAAATACTTTCGCCTTCCTTGTTTTATGGAAAACAAGTTATTGTGTCGATAAAATCGCAGTGACTTGTTTCTGCAATATGTTCGATTGTCTCATGTCTACCTTGCATTAACATTTCATGAACGGCCACGTCACTCATTTTGGACTGCAACTGACACATGGATTAGGAGTCTAGCTGATATCTTGCACCAAATTACGTTTAATGATAAGCTATAAAAATAAAGCGATGAAAAAGAGTGAAAATTGAGTTCACTTAGAATGTTAAAGTAAAATATTGCACATATCTGTATAGCAGAAAAAATAAGATCTGACTTTTACGTGTCGTAAAAGTATATTTTCTTTCTGTGTAAAGTATTCTAATATTATCATTAGTTAGAAATGTATTTTCACATGGTACATTTCTTTATCCTACTTAGATTTAGTTAGTTTCAACGACTCATAGGTGTTACATTCTATCGCTTTTAGCATAGTACTCATTACTTCTTGTTGGTTTCACAACGAATAAAGGAAGCATGAAATTTTGAAATACCGTTGCCATCCTTTACCCCTCGGATTACCAAGCGGAGTCCATTTCAGCCCCCAACTATATTTTTCCTTCAGCATTTTTAAAAATCAGTTCACGAAATTTTATATTCCAGGTATGCCTACAAAAATGTAAACATGAGATGCAGTCAACAATAGAAAAAGCAAAAATATTATTTCTTACCAGAAAATACGATTAAAACGGCTGGGTTCCATAACTATTGAGTTTTTACTATTCGTTAACATGGTGGCTCAATGTTAAAAATATTATGTTTGTTGTATGTTTCTTGTATTACCATAAATTGAAACGTGAAAAAAAAATGAACTTTGCAGTATTATTTTAGTAAGTAATCTTCATTTATTTTTCGTATGTTTGTTATACATAGGAGGCAGCTCTCAAGCTCGTTTACTTGTTTTGAAAATTTACTCATCTTTCATTATTTGTCAATAAATCTACTTCAATGGATCAATATTGGTGCTCGATATCCAATATGACTTCATGGTGTCAGCTAATTACTATGAAATCCAAACACAAAAATATCGCGTTCAATACGCCAAATATAGCTGGGGTCCAGTATGGACCACACTTGGTAATTTATGTTTCTGAAATAGCTTGGAGATCATAGGGTAACAACGTAAAATTCTCAGCTTTTACAATGTACGTAATATCTCGGTAAGTGTTTGACTTATCGATCTCAAATCGACGTCACAGTGTTCTTTATGCCATATTGACTTGCTCCGTAACTTTTAAACAATAACGTACTACTTATTTTTCGAAGCTATTACTTCATTTACAAACTCTATTTTTCCTTGTATTGTGGCAAAATCGTTTACCTCAGAGTCATTTTGAATCACACTTACCAGTCTTTCATTTCATATGCCCAGAAAATGTGTTCGCTATTCACAGGGTATGCAAAATGTCATTCAATTGTACACTCCTTTAACGTTATTTCTCTTTAAAACTTGGCAACACTGGACTGCAAGTGTATTTCTTTCGCCTTTGTTTCCATTGCTCATTACAATTATGACATAAAATCTAGGCCATTACAATGAAAATAAAGTTTATATTGGTTTGGCAACACTGTGCATTTTGTGTGGTTGCCTAATATGTGAAAATATGTCCATCCCATATCGTTACTTCATGTAAAGTATCGTTTCTATCAATCTTTCGGTATCACCATAATAGAGGTTGATCAAGAAAACTTGTCCACCCTATATATATATATATATATATATATATGATGTATTGAAGTATTTTATAAATATAAATATTTCTAATATATTTATAAATAGCCTTGCTTAAGAAAATAAAATACATAATTAATAGAAATATTCTTTCTCATCGCAGATGGGATCTCAACAACAAATTGGCGGGATGGAAGAATTTTGTTTCAGAAGAGGCGTCGGAAGAAGATACTTTATCTGGTTCGTTTGAGAAGAAATGATTTAATTTGTTACTTTATATAAATATCGATATGTAATAAAATTGAATTGAATTCTTCTTCATTATTTCAGTGTGTTTTAATAATAATCGTATCCTCACTTCAAACCGGAAATAAAATGTATTGCATGCTAAAGAAATATTATTATCAAGCGCATGTCAAATTTTCTAAATATTCCCCTGATATTTATAACTGTAAAAAGTCTCAGAATTTGAAAACGTTGATTCAAAACCAGCACATGTCGGTTCCTTTCGATTCTCAAACAACATTTACAGATCGTCTAAAATCGAATAAACACTAGCATTGTTTACGTTAATTTTATTCAGTCTACGACTAACGTAGTTTAATGTTATGTGGTTTACGAAATTCCACGACTATGCATAGAAGAAATAATAGAAGTGACAATATATTCAGAAGATCCAGAAGTTGGGAAACTTGGCCATTGTAGACTGAACCCGGTTCTTCAATAAACGATGACTTTATTCCATTTTCAATCTACGGACCCATTTCGAAAGAATTAGATTTAATATTAAGGTGTTGTCCTTCCTCCCATCGAAATAACCTTGTAGTGGAAACTCGACATATTTACTATAAAACTGAGACCTAATAATTTTAATTATCTTATTTTGTTTTGTCTACAACATGGGAGACATCAGAATCGGTAACTAATCCAAAGTCCTATAAAACACATGATGCGATCGCAGCGGTAGCGCGATCAGAAACTCCATAACGATCGCTCAGTAATCCAGTAGACTTAGCTGAATTCTAATATGTGAATTATTAGAAGCCGTTTTTGACACTTAAAAATCTTCGTCGTTATCGCTATCTTTACTAGAACGATTTTGGTCTTTATCGTCAGTATCGACAACATTTACATTTGAATGAAAGCACAAGTGTTTGAAATATCATCCAATGTTAAAGAGCTGCAACGGCATCTCCTTCCTGATGATGTATTAGGTTAATTTGTTTCAGACAAGTTTAACACTACTACTTTTAATATGCCATGTACTCGTAATAACTAAGCAAACATTAGGTCCATAGCAGGCATTTTATTTGATTTTATACAATCATACTTGGCAGTAATATCGAATCCTCATGAATAAGGGCTTTTGTTACAAATGCATTTAATAACCATGGGGCTTTTCCAAGCTGCTACATCAGAAATGCAATGCGCATTTTTGCTTAAACTTGTCAGTCTATGCTTAATGGAAACTTTATTTGGATGCCGTGTATATGGTTTTCGTATTATGTAATATTTATCATGCAACACATTTATTAGTTGCCTGATTATCTTATCTGAAACAACTGGGATAGCTGATTTATGATGTAAACCAATAGTTTTGTTAGCTACTGCACTGACAACTTTAAAACACTGATGTTTTTTTTAAATTAACTTTAAGCGCCAAGTTGTATCTCTCCTGTGGACAACACCGAATCACGTAATCACCAGCAGGATATGAACATTTTTTAGATGTAATATCTATAGGGCATTCAAATACATGTATTGTGATGATCTTCTTCGGTGCTGGAATGGTGTATCACTTTTAAGTCACTACGTTACTCGTAACTGAAATCACAAAATCAAAGTTTAAAAAAAAATCTAAAAAAAAAACTGGAAAAGCGAACGGAACACTCATGAAATGCGAGGAATAAGTGCAGACTGCCAAAACATGGCGCGCAGCGTAGAAGAGAGTGGTAGGTGGGGGAGCACGGAAATTGGTTATATTTGAAAGCTGTTGCGCGAGCGTAAAACTTTAACCGATTTGAACCATTTCCATTATTCTGAATCATTATCGGTTCGAGTAAGAATCAACTAAAGCTATCACATGTAAACAATAACAAGTTAAGTAAGATTAAAACTATCGTAAACATAATTTTATTTTCGAATTTGGCAAACTTTAGATCACATGTGCGGCCCAAAGATATGAACTGATATTTTTGACTATAAGTTTCCTTAATTAACAACTTTCCCGTATATATATGTCCGTCCTCCATTTAGGTATATGACTAAGGTAAAATTTTCAACACCGAATATATTTGTGGACAAAACATGATCACGGTTGACTGTATAATTCGCTTTAAAATAAAATGTTTTAATGCTCATGAGTATTTAAAAAAATCATTATCATGTTTAGTTCAGAAGCAATTGATTGTCGTGTGAACTATCATCCAACATGTGTATCTTTTTAAAGTACACTACGTGTGTATTGATGAAGAATTATGTACCAACAGATACACCTCAATGAATTGATTATTATATTTAACAAATATAATATTCAACAGAAGTAAAAACCAAATACTGAAGTCAATTTAAACTTTTGACAATCTGAAATTCGTTATCCTCAGGGAATTATGAAACATTAAGAAGATCTTTTTCATGATACCAGAACAAATTGAATTTGTACAATTAATTAATGACATTCTATTTTCCTCGTCAGTGTTGATTATTTTCATTTACGGTAACAATTCTCCTCAAGTTCACCAACATTTCTAAATGAAGGACAATATTTAGATTGGGAGTAGACACTCAAACATTTCCTAAATTATAAGTAAAGACGTGATCCCAAAAGGGTCATTATATATATATAATGCAGCATTTTTACACTTTTTGACACATATGTTAGCAGGTTTTAAAAACATACGATTCACGCACTGGGAGAAACATAATTTCATTTACATGGGTGTTTTTCCTAATCACGTAATCATATATCACTTCCACCTATAAAAATTATGCATCTACATTCCTCGGGTTAAAATGTATCCTCAAAGAACCAAGAACCCTGAGTAGTTCATCTAATTAAGAAGACGGTCAAGATAGGTATTGATAACATAGAATGGTATCGATAAAGGATTCGTAAAATCATCTCCAATATTCTACTCAATACTATTAAGATTTGTGGCATCACTACATCATTTCAGGTTTACCAAATATCAACTGATGTTCTGAAAATAAAGGAAACATACCGCTACATACCATTTTTAAGAATGCCATTAAAGTATAATTATTTCTCTTACGTAGCAAATTGTATTATTATAGATTAGGATATCCGTGCTCGATTATAAACAGTCTTGATTTATTTTAGATTTAAACAATCGTCGGAATGTTAACCATAATCAGTCGCGTGGAGTCCCAACAGACCCCAGAATATATTGCAATTAGTTTATAGAAGTGTTTTTTTTTTTTCATATTTTCTGCTAGTTTTCAGTAACTGAGTTTTACATTTCACTCCACCTTATGGCTTCCACATAAGTCCACGATGAACTGTGTCTAAATACGGACGTAGAATGGTGTCCGCGAGGAATCAACGTGACCAGATTCAGTTATGTTATATGATTACCATTTCATTTTTTTTCTTTATGGTGAATTTTATGGTGCATCTGTTTAAATGAAAGACTAAATGACTTTCATTATTTGTAAAATATTCTATAATCAATACAACTACTTAATATATTATATAGTATTATATACGTATGGGTTCAGGCAAACAACATGAAATCAGATTCGATGCCTTTTCTCTGACAAGTAGGTACTCAAACACATTATATTCAAACATCGAAATCGCAATTAGTAAACGAATCCAACATATAATTATTTTAGTGAAACGTGTATAAAGGACACAAATGAATTAAATTCATCCCAGAACGAAAACAAAAATTTTCTATGAGTGTGTATTTATCATTCGAGTCTGCACTGATCCCACACGACTGGATGAGGGTAGCGCAAGAGGGCGATTGCTATAGGGTTATATGTAGTTACTGTTGAATATAGAAGTTTTCTCGTAGAATAATCGTTCTCTTTGGATATGTTTAATATGTAAATTTAACTTTATTTCCCAATTAGAATAACAATACATTTCATTCAATTTAAATATCAATATCCTTGTTTCAAGATACTACTATTGGCACTACACACACGCCATATATTAGAACAAAAGCAGGTAAACCACTTTCTACAGTGAGTTCATTTACAACAAGCGTCTAGGAAGAGGAAGATAGCATTACCATGATTTAGTTGGAAGTGTGCTATGGTCGAGTATGCAATAAAGACGCCGTATCTCACATACCTAACCTTAACGTGCCTTTCATCACTAATTTTATTAAATTGCCTAATCCATATACATAAGTTAATATTATTTACACAAGTGAGACAAAACAAATCAGGATTACAACAATATTTCTTTGTGTTACCTTTCTGACATGCTACCAAAATTCCAAACTGCCAACTGGAAACCAGTAGCTGGTCAGTCTTAATAACGGTTGAGAAGAACAACATTAGCAGGACCTATCGCATTAAGGGGGCATACATTATGCGAAGTAAATACACACAACAAGAATTCTGACCCGTTGGTTGTCCAGAAGATGTAACTCTACTTCTTGGGGCGATTTGCAGGAGCTGGCCTCAAGATGGCGCGTGAACTCTGAATGTGGCAGAATGAATTGATATTCTGTCGAAATTGTTAGATAGTTGTGAAATTAAAAGGTTGTGTGATAGTTGTGAAATTAATTGATATAGATTATACTCTGTCAAGTGGCTTTAAGTATTTTGCCTCATTGTGGTAAATAAATGACGAGCTGTTAGCATCTTAATACTACATATAGTTAAAATTTCGAATGTGCTGAAATTTGAAGCACAAGATGAATTAGAGAAAAATATTCTAATACCTAGTTATTGCATTACTGCAGATGTCAGAGCGAGTATTGAAAATATATCAGTTGTAAACTGATTATCTGATAGCCATAACAATAAAGGCGGAACATTGAGCATTAGTAGAGACCAATCTTGTACAAATTCAGCTCTAGTGTTGCTAGTTGCATTTGGAAAGAATAAAAGCGATCATAAGTACCAGTGGTACAAGTTCACGTATTCGTTTGAAAAATAGTGTATAAGTGGCACGTGTACCTGTAAATGCTGATTATATGTCGACGGCTTAGAGTAAGCGAAAGAGAAAGTGTTATAGTCATGTAATAAATATCGAAATAAACAGCCGGATCTGTGAGAAAAACACGTGATGACAGATGTCCATGTCTTAGAGTGTTGAGGTCTTCTGATTGTGTTTAAATTTTAGAAAGTTGTTCTGTAATCTGGGATCCTGGAAGAGGTCCTGTTATATTGACCCATTCCATTATTGAGTCAAAAGTTCTTCTGAGACCGAAATTTGTGTCTGTGGTTGTTACGGTCACTTATTTTTGTGAAGTGGTTCTTTGTAAGAAAAAAAGAAATTAGTTCATCATGTGGAGTATCTTTATTTAATTAATACCAGCTCTCCTGGTAAGAGTTTGAATAAGAAACTGCAACATTATATTTGGTAAGATCGAAGAGGCCATTGAATAATCAGCGATTAGTTAATTGTGTATAAATGTTAAAATTGTAGCGGTTATGACGTGTGTAATATTTATCCATTCTCTTAACTTTTAAAATTAGTTATCGTATGTGAAAATAATAATATATGTTTAGTATATTTGTCTTGATGTGGTTGACAGCTAGGGAATAGTATTGAGCTGTTTATAGAAATGTATATACAGGTATATTATTAGTGTTTTATGTTAGTGTTTGTAATAATAATTCCAATGGGATTAATGGAGTATTTTATTACGGCTCTGTATTTCCAGGGAAATTTTATGGGGTCTAGCCATTGTGCTGAACGAATAAAACGATTTTGTATTTGTTATTTCGTTTTTGTTGTGTCCCTCTTGTTGCGGTAACAATATATATATATATATAT
>JAGDQP010064688.1:663-11532 GCA_022664845.1 Lepisma saccharinum | reverse complement strand
CACTTTGTACCATAGGTCAAGAAAATGTGTAGCGCTGCCCCCACATTCCCAATATGCCGTTCATGACAAGGGGGATAGCTTTACCATTTTGTGCTATTATGTGAAATAAAAAAGAACCTTAAGCAAATTTTAGCTGTTGTTCCCAGACGCAAAAAGTATATAGAAGTGTATAAAAAGTTGTTTCACTTAATTACTTATACCTTTAATCTAACTTTTGGCTAAAACATTAGTATAAATAAGTGTACAAGATGTAGATTCACTTGATTCCTTATGGCTTTGAAAGTTCTTTTTATCGGCTTCCATTAATTTAAACCGCACTCAAGTTTGTGTATATTTTTATATTTATGGAACTGCAGTGGTTTTATGAATACAATTTATGACCTTTAGGCAACTTTAATTTAGGCCGGACATCATATTCAAAAGTACTGTTTAATAATTCCGCGAGATAATACTTCACAATTATGACGCGTACATTTTTTCGCGTATGTTTAACAGAAATTTCATAAAGTAGGCTTTGTAGAAATTTGGGAGGGATGCACAGTTAGTAGATGCGAAGCAAGATAGAACATCATTGGTGTTGTTTCACATCTTCATAGATCAAGATAAAACACCGTTGGTGCTGTTTTCAGATGGAAATGATTGTGATCAAAATCGTCAACTGAAACCTGATTTCATAGTCCGAGGCGGGATTTAAACCCTGAAGTTACTCTCAGACGGAATGGATACCAAGTTAACATAGAAAATCAGCTTCATAAACTATTTTGTATTGGCATTATAGATATAATCTGAAACTAGAAATATCCATGCCGTATCTACGAATAAAATCCGGAACCTCCAACTCTTAGTTGATCAATCATCAGACTAAAATAAAAACCTAGCTTGCATTAACTATTTTCTATGGAAATCCAGAAATAGAAATAATTATGTTCCAGCGGGATTTGAAGCCATAACCTTTTATTTGCTGCTTGAGCGCTGGTTGGGTAGGAGATTAATATAGAAGGTGAAAAATAGAGCAAAAGCAAAGGACATATACAGGATTTAAATAATAATAATAATTTGTTAAAACAAAGCAATACTGCCCAAATCCAAACACACGTGGCTGAGCGTCAGTAGTTTGCTAAGGTACTTTCTTGTTAATTTACCGATTGCATATTTATAGTTGCTATTCGTTTACGAAAATCCGACAGACAGAGGTTTAGCGAATGCGAACCGGCAATGGTAAGGTTTTTGTACCCGCCAGAAATAACCCGAATGCCGGTGGTAGTTGCAAACCGAGCCGGGGCTCGAGTGAAAAACTAATATTAGTTAATATTGTTTGATACCAGTCGCAAAGTTTAAACATTTTGGCCTTCATACCTACACTTCATATCTGTGACTTTATATTTTTTTTAATTTTTATAAAGCGACCCCAATAATTCTTGTAAATGTGTATGAAATGAAAATATCAGAAAGCATTGAGAGAACTTTGTAAAGTATAGTGTTGAAAGAATCTTGTTAATATTATTGTTCAGTATGCTTTGAAACGTATTTTAAACTTATTTTATAGAAAATTATCCAGTTTTCAACAGTAAATGCCATCCTTTACACAGATTTACTTGTACGCATTCAAAATTGATGTTCTGCGCTTGCGCAAAGATTGAGCCAGGTTGTATAGAAGAACTGGATAACCACACAGACCCTCAGTTTGCCTTTGCAAGTAGAAGCTGACGGACGTAAACTACCCTTCTAGAATCGAACTCTGTTATCTTACTAGTTTTAACTTGTTTGTGTTCTTTGGAAGCAAATTCATACTTCGTTTCGATAAAGTTTATTCTTTATATTCAAATTCAAAAGATCTGAACAAGTCAGTATATTTGAAAACTGAAGTGCTGGTTAATTTTTGTGCTGCAAAGAAGTGACTGTTTTTGTGAACAAGAAAACTGCAGTGCTGCCTAGTCATTTTTTTGCTGTGACTCTGCTTTTGAAAACAAGAAAAGAGCAGAATGGTTCATTTCTGTGCTGACTACTTTTGTGAAGAAGAAAATCATCTTGCAGAATTATAACTCTATATATTATTCACAGCTATCAACTTTTGATTATCTACAATCAACATTGCATGTTTTATTTTGTAATTTTACTATTTGAGGACATCAAGTTTGATTATCTACAATTAACCTTGAATCTTTTATTTTGAAATATCATTTAATTTGAGGACATCAAGGTTTGATCAATTAGAAGAATGAGTTGCACCATGGCATTGGCAAGTGCCGATCATGTTATCATGGCCGAGAAGGCCAAAGTATTCGTCGACCCCGGGTCCATGTATGACGCCTTGTGCCATTTAGCCGTGCAGGTAATACTGCCTAGAAATTCAGGTAATGTTTTTTTTACTTTTTGTTTCACCTTTGTCTTCTATCGAAGTCCGATTTTAACAAGTTATTTGGTCCATGCCTTCATGCAAATGAATTAATTCATTTAGGTAATGCTGGCTCTTTCGACTTCCCCTCTAACGCTAGGCTGGTTTTCCAGCATTATATGTTATTGAGTTAACCTCTTGATGAGAATAACGGAAGAAAGCTTCACCTCTATCTTGCTTTTCTCTTTGGCTTGATTCCGGTTATGAGAGATGATATTTAGGAAGTATATGTTTCTATGAATGAAGACGATTCTTTAAATACTGTCCTCGCAGCCGTGAGTATTCCCTCTCCTTTGGGGATTTAGTTCCTATTTCCACCATAACTTCATTGCCTGCTTCGACAACTTTTTCCTGTACTTCAACTACTACTTCTGCTCCTGTCAATGTAGTTACGTCTCCATTAACGCAGGCAACTACATTCGTAACTACGGCAAGACCTATCTGCAGTCCGCTGTCTTCCACTTCTTGTGCTTCTACAGCTACTGCTTCAAGCTCAACTGTTGTTGATACCATATTTTGTCATACGGATTGTGTTCTTTCACTTGAGGGTAATCAGATTTGTGATCAAGCGTACGATTACTTTGTGGGATGGTGTACTCTTTTTAGTCCTAATATTGTAAATGTTGTTTCAAATGATGTTCATCAAGTTGAACAGGATATTATTATACAAGAGGGAACAGGAGGTGATAATTTTGAAATTATAGGGGAACGCGCTCGCGTTTTTGGCCATTTCCTCTCAAAGGTAGGGAAATCTCTATAGTGCTAAAGGTGGAACTTCCAGGTTAACGCTGGCTGAGTATGTTGAGAAGTTATTTGAAATTGCACTAGACAATTTATTATCTAGTGTAGATCCACAATCCTGGGTCGCATTTAGTATTGAAAGTAGTAATGACGTCAACGAAAAAGACGTGTTCATTCCGTGGCGCAGACGAATCTATTTAACTACTGAACATACTTTGAGATTGATTGAGAATGTTCTCAACTCGAATGAATCTCTCTTGTTAGCCAATAATGTGATCATTAAGCCTAAATTATCCGAACCGATACGCGGACAAGGCAAAAGGAAGAAACGGAATAATGACAATTATTTACCCTTGGAGGAATACTTACAAGTACGTATTATTGCAGTGACTAAATTTAGGGCCAGCTCGTACGATTGTTTACCGAGAGCTTTCATTACGGCAGACAAGAAACCGCTTCCTCATTATGTTAAGGTAAAATACAAGTATATGAAAAAGCATCCTAAGAACTGGGAAAAGGAAGGTAAAAATCTTTGTAGGAGAGCAAATATTAATATTTCAAGTTTGGGTGTAAGTTTAGATGATATTGATCAATTTCAGAATTTTTATTGTAATGATTTTTAGATAGTAGTATATGCGTTAAAAAGCAAGTCGAGACCCAGGAGTCATCTATAGTGAAAATTTGCAAACCAGAAACTAGTTATGATTGTTTTACCATGACCAACATTTTGATATCATTTTTTAAGGAGTAACGCTATTGTAAGTAGTTTTTGAAACCGATGCATGTTATTTTGATACATAAGTGCGATGACATGTATCAACATTGCGAGGATTACCATAATTTTGAAGCTTCTGTCGATGAGAGACCCATTACTTGTAATAGTTGGTTAAGAACTTTCCTTTCACAATCATGCTATAATAACCACATTACGAAACTGATTTTTTTATGTAGTGTATGACATTGAGACCATGCTATGTAATGAGAACGAAAAAGGTGAACGTGAACACCGACCAAAACAGATATGCGCCTTGCACCGATGTTTTAATGCAAGAACGAAATGGAGGATAACTACAAATACTTTCAATACGGTAATTCACTTTCAATACGGTAAGAGATTTTTTGTTTTACTAAATTGAAGGATTTGTAAAGCATGTTCTCCGTCAAGTTCTTAGGTTTGATACAGTGTTTATTTAGCGAATAACGCAGCGAAATTCGATTCGATGTTTGTTGCACATGCACTCATTAAAAAGGAAAAATCACTCCTCAAATTTTAAGACAAGGTGAGAAAATTATCCAGGTGAGTGTACGTAATATTATTTTTAAAGATTATGATATCGAGATGTCTGTAAAATTTGCAGATTTATAGCTACCCGCTTTTGTTAAATACTGAGGATTATCAAAATTACAATGTAACATGGCCAGAACTTAAAACTTTTTGATGATGAAAATAAATCCGAAAGTTAACGTGATGCTTTGAAGGTTTGGCATAAGGAGTGTGTGGAGAATGATCTTACCGTTAACCTACAACGTGAAATTCTATAATACTGCAGGAACGATGTACGTATATTGTGCGAGACAGTCATTAAGTTCTCGGACTCAATTGAACAAAAGACTGAAAGGATCCAGTGTTTTCCTCACATGAGTACTGTTCCTACGTGTGCTATGGAATGCTTTCGCTCTTTATATTTAGAAGAGGAAAGTATTCCTGTTATTCCCCCATTGGGGTATCGACAACGTAACCCTAAGAGTAAAAAGCATTACAATGCTTAAAGTACATGGAATTCACAGGAATTGATGTTCCTTTGATTAAGTTCAATTTGGGCGAATCAAAGTGGACAGGTACGATAAACATCGTACTGTCTATGCATTTTATGGGTGTTTTTGTCATGGTCATTCATCCATTAAGCATGGTCTCCACGTGCCTCTAAAGACACGAATGGAAAAACATTAAATGACCAAGATATTGCTACATTGAGAAGAAAGAAATATTTAGAAAGTTGTGGTCTAAAGTTTGTAGAGATCTATGAATATGTTAAAGATCGATAAGTGAAGGAAAATCCACACATTCGTCAATTTATTAAAGTACACTGCAAAAATATTAAAGGTGGATTAGTGCCTAAAGACTCTTTCAAGGGAGGTAGGACGGAAGCTTTCAGATCTCTCTATGAGTGTCCTGAAGACGAGATCATTCGATATGTCTAAATATGCACTTTATATCCATATGTCATGAAAAACAACATCTTCTATTGGTAAGCCTACCATCTATCGAGGGAAAGCTTGTCCAAATCCCAAACAAATTCATGTTGTTTCTTTTGCAAGGTCCTTCTTCCTTAGGATCTTGCTATCCCTTTGCTTCCATATAATGTGAATGGACGCCTCGTATTCGTCCTCTGTCGTACTTGTATGGAGGAAATAAATAGTGAATAATGTGACGATACTGTGGACCAACGCTGTTTTACCGGCACGATTTGCACTCCTGAATTGCATGAAAATAGGAAGAAAGGGTATACTGTTCTTGATACTTATGAGATTTATGAGATCAAAATGAAAGAGGGGTTATTTGAAAATTATGTTAATAATTTCTTGCAGATGAAACAGAAAGCTTCTGGTTTTCCATCTCATTGTACTACTGAGGAGGAAAAGTAGGAGTATATTGAGGAGTATGCTAAGCATGAAGTTATACAACTCAATCCTGATAACATTAGTAAAAACCCTGGTTTGCGTTATATAGTAAACCTCTTTAAATTCTCTGTTTGGAAAGTATAGGCAGAACTGATTTAACACAGACCAGGGTAGTTAATGATGCAAGTTGTTCTTGGATATTCTCCGAACACCTCACTTTGAAGTACAAAATGCACTTCTTATCGGAGAAGATACCTTGGTAGTAACATACATTGATTTTGAAACTGTTAATACTCCTAATGCTTTTTCCAATGTTATTCTCTCAGCCCTTATTTCATCATGGGCTAGACTGAAATTGTGTGGTTTACTAGAAAAAGTGCGAATAGAAAATGCTATCTACTCAGATGCAGATCTTCCACAGGCAAAAGAGAAATCAACCTCCATTGCTTCCTACAGGGAACTAAATAGGAGATTTAACTAATAAAGTCAAAGAGGGGTGAAAGGTCCTTATTTCTATTGGGTTAGGTTCTAAAAATATTCGTATTATTAAAGGGAAATTCAGGCTGGGAATATTAAACCCACTTTTAAAATTCGGGGAATCTGTTTAAATTGTCATGCGCATCAAATTGTAAATTTCGATCACTTTGTAAATGTAGTCAAACGTAGTCATGAAAAGAAAATCATTAGTAATCCTAATGGTATCTATAGGAAGCCAAGATTCAAAATTATATTCGTACCAGAAACGAAAATACATCAGAATGTTTCAAGTAAACGTAAATTTTATAATGAATTCGAAACACTTCCTTTCGGCTATAAAAGAAGGAGACTTAACAACTGCTACTTTAATTATTTTCTGCCGCTAGCTCATGGTGCTTCCCTTCCTTCATCTTGCACCTATACTGTTTTATGGTCCCAGCAGAGCTGTAGAAATTTATTTTTCTAAATAAGTTATTAATCCATCGTCAAACGATGTTCTCTAGTCATTTTAAGGAAATTGTTTGGTGCTATGGTGCTATGATACCTAAATTATCTAGTCCGATAAGTAATATTCGATTTCATTTTCGAATTCCTGGTATGAATAGTTTTGAAATTCACTAAAATTTATTGTTAAACTCATGCTGATATTTCTAATTTTTTTAGAAAATTCCCACATCATAAGAATTTCAGTGTAATTTATATAGTTCAAAATTATTTTCCTAAGGAAAATATGCACGTGACATTTCATTAAACGCCCACGGTAACTTTAAACTCTCCTCGTCAGAAGCAAAGGTTGCGTCGACATAACAAGACATTACGTGCACTCTCTCTCTGAAACGATCAGGTTTAAAAAAGAAACGCAAACTGTTAAGGGGAATTCCTACCACTGAGAGAGCGAATGATTTCCCCTATCTAAGAGCATGTAATCTTTAGGACATAACTGTATTCAGTTTTCTTTTGTATTTACATGTTTCTAATATAAACCATAAATACGGAAACATTGGTTATGGCAGAAAAAGATGTTTCTTTTATTTTGGTTTGGTTTTATTTTTCTTCATGGTGTCAATTTTGTCTCCAGACGTAAACAGAGGGTGGGTGAATGGGTTCGCCTGGTTTTCTGTACAGATGTCACACATTCCTTCCGCGCCATTCATGGTCATAGCCACAGCCAGTGCATTGTCTATCTAGCGAAGGACTGGTTGGACACCTGAACGCAAGGCCTGAACCAGAGAACAGAGAGCTGTTTAGTGTCTGAACTGCAGACAATCGATCTTGGATTTATGACTGAGGCAACGCGAAATCTCTTGGTATACAATAACATCTTGGAGTTGATTATTGTGTTGTCTGATTTTGTAGTGTAATTACAGTATGAAAGTGAGTGGAAGTTCAACAGAAAAGACAAAAAAAGTTTATTATTATCAGCTTCCGAAGAAGAGGACCCGCCAAGCTTTACGTGTTTTATACGGAACGTTTGCTACCTATATCGTAGATTCTCACGCGTAACGTTTCTTTCGTATTTGCAAGCCAAAGAAAACTGCCCAGGAGTGAAAAGAATGAACGAAGACAGCAAGAAATTGATCAATTCTTTCCATAATCTTACTTCTAAGCGCTTCTTGCATAACCTTGAACAACCCTTTGTTATCACCTTCAGGATTTCAAATACCAAATACTTAGGATCGTCCATGGATAAATACGCAGGTTCGAACCCAATGGTCAACTATTTTGATTGAGGTTTTGTACGGTTTCCCTCAGTCTTATCAGACGAATGCCTGGATTGTACCTTAGGAAAGGTCCTGGTAGATAGTTATCTAATCCTCTACTCTTCCCAATCCAGGCCTACGCCAAAGGTGCCAGATGGCCATAAATAAATTCCAAATACAATGTAAAATGTAATTATTTTATTTGAAATAAGTTTTGTTGCTTTCATAAACATCTTCCAAGATAAATTACAGAGAGGGAAACTCATCAACATCTCCAATTTTGCTGTGAGAATTACGATAATTTTATTAATTCTTTGTTATGTTCGTTTGATTAATTACCATAGTAATTTACCATACCATATTTTCATAGATTTTCATAGTAATTGCTATGGAAATATACAAAATATTCACGAGAATAGCTTTTTTAAAAGATAAACATTCTTTCAGTCTATCAAATGTAATATTTCAAACACTCTGAGAAACTATGTTGATTATCTTTAAAACAGAGTATTTCAAGCCGCATTATCAGATTCATGAATATTAACATTGAAAAAAAATCTAAAATAATTTTCTATTCAACTGACGTATGTGGATCACTTTTAAACTACAAGAATATTAGTGAAAACTATGAGAAGCAACGTCGTATTTTCTGCATCAACTTGATCGAGAGCTAAATAGGTACACAGTAGAGACCATAAACAGTAAAAGGAGTAATTTTGCGAAGATAGAAAACAATTTTCTCTTTGGGCATCCCTTGAACACTGTGTACGCTCGGAGCACGACAAAATTCTTTTTGTGTACCAGGAGCACTTCACGATATATTCACCCGATACTATAAGAATAAAGAAATCGTGTTTGTTAAGATGAGCAGGCCCGGGGGAGGGGGCAGCTAGGTCGGATGGGGGGAAATGATTGTATTCCATCGTGGAAGGAGGCCATTGGGAAGACCGAGACGTCGTTGGGAGGACAATATTAGAATAGATCTTCGGGAATTAGATGTTCGTGATTAAAACTGGCCTGATGTTGTCCAGGATAGAATCCAATGGTGATTGTTTGTTACACTGTAATACATATATTGAAAGAAAGAAAGAAAGAAAGAAAGAGAGAATTATACTACGTATTAATAGTGTAAGAAGTACATGTTATGGATTTGTTTTTCAGTGTTTATCCTTAAAAATTACTAGAAAACAAGATTTCTGAAATTTTTGTATCATACTAGATATTATAAGAGTAATAAATGAAGACCTGCTGTTGAAAAAACTGAAAGTGCCATCGCAACGGGCGTAAACCATAGTTGTTATCGCCCATACAATTCATTTCATCTTATCTAACTGAAAGTGCCACAACCAGCAAATTTTATTTTTCTACGTTAAAATATTGTGTGTGTTCCATCCCAAATACCGTAGTAAACACGGAAAGTCCAATATGTTACTGTAAGTAGTTCAAACGTTAAATCAAAGATGGCAGCATATGTAAGTCCCTTGTCATCAGATGTTGAAAACAATGAAAGTGCCAGTTGACGTGGTGATTTTGATACAGTATTGCATGTTCCTACTGTGGACATACACTATTTTCATCTTACATGTTACTGGCACTTACATTGTTTTCAGTAACTTTTTCTCTTGTTTCTCAAATTTAGGTCTTTGTATTTTTTCTCAAATTTAGGTCTTTTGCATCATTAATATTTCTATTCTTTTTCTGTATTATAATAGGTGTGATGTTTAATGTTAGAATACATGTATTGTTAATAATACAAAGTAGAATGAGTTCGTGTTCTTATGTTTTTCCATGATCTCCTGAAACTTTTTAGTTTTGGCACTTCCTGTGTTTTCTACGACAAGTCTTCAAATATAATTATATTATCGCGAGAGTATGAAATAAAATAAAACGATAAATGCCTGAAATAACAGCACACTCAGGTCTCGAAAACACATGCAGCGGCGATAATTAGTCGTTGTGCTGACTACTTGATAGCCTCTTTCGAGACCTAACCAAAACCGCTTAATAAAATGTAATTTTATAAAATATTGTTCAGTTTATATTTACAGTAAATTATATTGCTTTATACATGTATATACTGTCAAGCTTGTTAGGTATATAGGCCTAAATAAACATAAAAAATAAATGGGATCACGAAAACTGGTCCCGCGAAAACTCGCCCCGCGACAACTCGACCCGGTCAAATTGCCCCACGACAATTCGTCCTCTGCGACAATTAGTCTCTACGACAATTCGCCCCATTACAACCTGTCCCTACGACATTTCACACCACGACAACTCGCCCCGCGACAACTCGTCCTACGACATCTCGTCCCACAACAACACGCCCCGCGACAACTCGTCCAACGACAAATCGCCCCTCGTCCAAGAGATGGAATTGCTTCATAATATATCTAAATTAAAAATATGTTTGTCATTCCAGCATCTAAGGCTCAGGCCGGCATAAGGGAAGCGGGAAGGTGTCGTCCAGGGCCTGGTACCATTACAGTTTTTCCTGGTGTGATTAGGGAAAAGCGTCAATCAGGATAGTAGGTCTCTGTGATTGATCCCACGACCTCCCGAATGCTAAGCCAACGCTCTACCACTCAGCCATGACCGCTTGATAACATATCTATTAATAAATATGGACATTTTAAAAGAAATATCATACAGATCGACCAGTAGAAAAGTCTGTGCGGCTGGACGAAGCTTTTATGAAAATATTCTTTTAAAGAAAGATAGATAAGTAGGAGGAGAATAAGCTATGAAAACACATCAGAAAAAGTTGACCCTAACCGAGAATTGAACACCGGATCCCCGAGTAGTAACAGGATGTGCAACTTAGTACACTAACCGCGTACATACTGAGCAGCACCTTAACCCTAGTCTTTCAAAGAAGTTCATCTGATACTTCGTGGCTACATGCAGAGAAAGATATGCGAAAGCTTCATTACA
>JAGDQP010064687.1:0-11532 GCA_022664845.1 Lepisma saccharinum | reverse complement strand
CTTGGGATCTTCGGTTCGATCTCAGCTCATACTATGCGGGCTTTGAGGTAGACAAACACCGCGTGCGTGAATTTTCTCGGGGTTCTCCCATTTCCTCCCACTTTCGTCATTCCACTAATTCTCCCATCATCGTCCGTGTGACCTGAGCCAAAGTTGTCTAAAGACCTTAAAATAAGTTTCAACATTTAAATTTTATAACTTTATTTAATGTTTACCGAGTGACAAATATATACCGAAGCATAATTGTTACAACTACGCCAAAGAACAGCTTTAAGACTTCTTTGAGAAGTTTATTTAAAGTCTTCAGTTGCTTTGTACTTACCAAACCAATAACGCAAGTGCTGAACAATGATGTTGGATAATTCATTGAATTTATTAATGACATCTTAGCATCTCTGGCTCAGGTCAGGATCGTGTAGGTAGATGATTTGAAAGATATAGGCCTACACCTTTCAAATCATCTATCTACACGGGCCTTATTGGAAGTATCATCTCGGCATTTGCCTGGTGAAGCTGAGAGGATACCCCGGCAACTCTCAATCTGGATAGTCGGCCATGGGGTTCGAACCCACGTACCTACCCATTACAAATCAGAACTCCGCAACGTTACCGTTTGGAGTACGGGGACTAGGTGTTAGAAAATTCAATTTTATGTTTGTAACACTAACAATTTTAACTTATCATTATCCAGTTCCCTCTTTCTAGATTTCTTTATCACTTGCGTAAATAGAAAAATTGAAGCGTAAATACTTTTAAAAATTACATTTCCAAAAAGTTAATAATTAAGATTGTGAAACAGAAAACAAGCGTGATCTAAAATTGAGATGTTATTTATGAGTTCAGCAAGAAAAAGTATATATATTTAAAAAATCAGCTAAAATTTTGGAAAATATTTCTTTCACTATAGATAAATTGATTATGTTACGTTTGAAGGCGCAAAATTACGATAGAATGCTGTTACTCCATTTTTGATGCTCATTGTAGGACCATTCCATGAAAAATCATCCAATTTAAGAAGCATTTCCTTCCATAATGTGTTCAGAAAAAGATATGCGTGGAATCTTACATGTCTAAGAATATAAGAACCAGTTTTGAACAACTTTTTGTGCGTTTAGTGTTTTCGGGACGGCCATTTGTCCGACATGGTGGATGGTATCTTCGCTCGTGTAGTTATAAATAGAAACATCTAAAAAAAATATTTGTAAAATAGAACCTACAAAGTCAGCTATAGAGGATCATTAACCGGACCCAGAAGAATAACCGCAGGAGTACCACAAGGTTCAGTTTTATCACTAATTCTTTACAATTTATATACTGCAGACTTACCTACAGCGCCTTATATCATCACTTCTACATTCGCTGATGACACAGCAATTTTCACATCAGATAAAAATTTACAATATGTGCTACCATCATTACAACGACATCTCAATACAGTGGACCAATGGACAACAGACTGGCGTATAAAAGCAAAAACAGAAAAATCATCCACAGTTCATTTTACAAGACGATACGGCAATCTACCGATGGCGCTTGAGTTGCAGGGCGAGGCCATTTCAGTGGAACCAATAGCAAAATATCTCGGAGTATATTTAGATCGTAGGCTTACATTCAAACACCACATTACTACCATCGCTAACAAAGCAACTCAAAGATTATTCGCATTATATGCAATGTTCAAAAGTCCCATTCTTTCTATCAATAAAAAATTACACATCTATAAAATGATGATTTGTTCCTTACTACTGTATGCAGCACCAGTTTGGGAAAATGCAGGAAAATCCTACATCATCAAGCTGCAAAATGTTCAAAATAAAGCAGCCAGGATCATTACCAGACATTCTCGTGACACCACGATTCTTCAATTACGGTACGTGATGATTTAGAGACAATAATTGCATAGAGCCATATTTAGAGACAATAATTGAACAAATACACAACAACTTATGGAGAAGAATTCAACACTCTAATCAGGACAACATGACAACCATTGGAACTTTAACAGCTCAAAGACCACTCTAGAAATGCCAAAACTTCCCTAACATACAAAACATATCATTGCATTATTCAACAAATGAAAATGATAAAATTACAAGTTATGATAAAATCTTCAACATTATTACAATACAGCCTAAACATCTAAGTGACTAAGTAATCCTACAACAGAAGACTAAATCCATCTCCATCCTTCTTCTATCCCTCTTTCCTCTCTCCCTCCCTCCCAAAATTACAGGAATATTCATCTTCACTTCAATCATTATAACCAGAGAAGCGACAGCTGCTTCCCTGTCATCTCAATTACTAATATCCAGAAGACAAGAATACAACCATATACAAAACAAGGGCTCACGCCCGGTACTTCTTTCACTTAAAAACCCGCCATGACAACGAACGAACGAATGTAAAGAGCTGAAAGAAAAATCCACTATGTAGCCCATAACGTGTACTTGTTTCCACAAAATGAATTCCTTCATATGGAAATTTAACTTGAAAACTGAGTAGTGAATTGTATAAAAGTTGCATTTTCAAGTAATTGTTATTTAAGGAAGTTCAACCTAAGGATAATTTGTTTTTAATGTATAGTTCTACCAATAGGGTGTGTACATGTACAAAATTAAGAGTTAGAACCATATCTCATTTTCTCTACGGAAGTATAAACATGATTGTTTGTCAAAAATACCACAATTTAGGACTAAATATCTGAAATGGGTTCTCAACCCAAAATCTGATTTTTGTTTGTAAAAAAAGCCTTGCAAGTACCTAACTCACAGTAATAATCTCAACGCTTGGATTCAAGTACTTTGACCAGTGCAAGCTAGTAAATTTAAAATTTCGTCATAACGTTTACAAGTGATGATTAGAGAATATTAAAAGATACGAGTATAATACAAAATTATTGTAATTCGTAACTTACCAGATGCGTAAATGAGAAGACATGGTGACTGAAGGTACGTGAGACCACATTGCAAAGAATTTGACTGATTATGTATCTTTCTGACAGTTGTTATTGTTAGCTCTAACACTGAACATGTTACTTAGTGGTACTCGGGCTACTTCACTGGATTTCTGATATGAATTCTGTGGGCCAGCATGTTCGAGAAATTGCACATCATTGTTTTCTTTCTTTAATTCTTGCTCTCTCCAAGCCACCTTTCCTGATTATATATTCAAGCTACTTAGTCTCCAGTGGGAAAATCACTGTTTCGAAAGATGACAAAGCTTTAGATGAAATGACACGTAGATCCTCCAAATCGATTGCTGTAGATATATCCGGCAGAACCTTCTCTCTGATCTGCTCAAAGGAACAAATGTATGTTTCTCCCTCGATTGGAGTACGGTGTTTGTTTAAAACTGTCAAATCTTTGTTCTAAGAAAATTTTACAACTGCAATTTCTTCATAAGACTCATCAATATATTCCAACGCATGAATATTTTCCGAGCAAAACTGAAACAGTGCTTGACGTGTAAGGATTTGGTTTGAATAGAGCCGTTGAATGCTTGCTCTGAATTGTATCTCTCTTTGTGGTGTCATGACATACATTTCCCCAAATCTGCAGAACAAGGAAAAAAAAACTCCATTCGGTATCAAAACCAAAATCCATTATTTTATTTGTGTATTGAGTTGCAGTGTTATCACCACGAAAGTACATTGCTTTGCGGAAATTTATTTATTATTTTGCTTTAATGAAGCTAGAAGCTGTCACGGAAGGTATTGTATGGAAGAAAGAAAGAATGGAGGCAGAATTGGCTCTGGCCCTAGTAAAGCTATCATACTGCGTTTGCATGGTGTGACGGAGGAACCACTTGCGTTTAAAAGATGAGATTTTTACTGTGCCGTGAGTACATGCAAGGATTCATTGACAACTTCGCTACTTGCTAGCTATTGTCCAGTTCTCAGTTCTGTAGCCGCGACGGAGGAGTCGTAGCGTGATCATGGAGAGGAAGACACTTTTAATAGCCATTGGGAAGTAGATAGGAGAATCGCGAGTTCTCGCTGTTTGGTTGTGCACTTCCCACTTCACCGCACGCGCTAGCGACGACCCTTCTCAGAGTTCTACAGAACTCGGAACTGCACAATAGTCAACTCCCTCTCGATTTATGTCCCTTAGCTTCACCTCCGTAACAACAGAGTGGAAAAAAATTGAGTGCCTTACACGGTGTTGCTTGTTTCAATAATTTCTAGCTGCTGCATTAGCATTACTCCGAAAGCGAATGTCTGGATACAATAGTCGACAACCAGTAGGGGTACGTTGTGGAAGACCGCAAGTTTTGAGTGTCAATCGTGCCACAACCACTACGAGAGAGGATCAATTGTGCTTGTCGAAAGCCCAAAATACCAGCTCTGTGTGAGAGTGTTGTTCTGGTCATGCTGGTTGTGAGATCATATTAAGAGACATTTGTCGACAGCTAAGTAAACACGTTAGCGGGTAGCGAGCAAATTCGTTTCATGTAAGGAACTTGGATAGAACAGTTTCTGCTTTATGTAGTCCAAGATTTGGACATCGCGTTGTTCTGAAAAGGGCAAAAGAAAAGAAAAAGGCAAAGAATTCAGTGTGCTAACTTCATAGACATTTTTTGGTTGGTGTGTGTGTTTTTTTTAACTTCCTATGTTTGAAAACACACTACGTAGTTCTTTCACAGATGAATGAATATTCGATAGAAACAAAAACGGACGACAGGCGTTTAAAAAAACAAATCGCTGGATGCAGTGAATCTCTGGTAAGTCTATCCCCTTCCTCGAAGGAATTAATATAACTAAAAGCTGCCAGTTGGACTGCTTCCAGATTCTGAATATATATATTTATTTGAAGAGATCTTTGAACAATGACCATAACTCATATTTCAGAATGAAAAAAAAACTACTTCATTTTCCCATAGTGTAACCAATCCTTTAAAAGTTTAGTGTTGTGCGAAATAAAAAGTACTCTAAAATGTAACATCGAATGGAAGAATACAAACTGTATTTTAATCAAAGTAATTTCCGTTCTGGCGTCTTACGTAACATCCAGTTACTAAGAAATATATTTTGTTGCTCATCAAATTTTCTTACTCATCTGGTTTTCCGAAATTCCTTCAGGAACACGTTTCGAAAATTTTAAAGATATTTTTCGTCAGCTAAATATTAAATACTGATATTCCCGGTAAGTTTTTTCACTCATTATTTTTCTATTCTGTGTTTTCCAAGCCTGTCAATGGTAAGGAAGCAGTAGGAACTTCATGCTTTATAGGTTAGTTTTTGTGACTTGTACCGTCATATAATTTCCTGTAGTATGACTAGCTTCTATTGTAAGATCATTTCCATTGCTATGACCTTCCACCTTGTTTAGTATAGTGTTGGTGTGCATGGGCATATTACCCCAAGACGGTGGGTGTTTTACTCCGATGGTGGGGTACTATGTCCATATCGCTCTTACTTTACAAACATCAGTGTATCTCCTACAGTATATAATACTATATAATCTAGCGTCCAGGCAGAAATACTGAAAGATGTTCCTCGCATTTGGTATCCTCCTTTTTCCTGTAGATTTCCATTCACAGCCATAAATAAGAAAAATATATAAAGGTAGGCATTTCACCCCCGCTGACTCTATAGGGTCATCTTGCCTATGTAATGTTATACTATACACGTAATCTTCCAAGCGCAATAAGAACACACAATCATGTCCGAGAAGAGATTCAAACACAAGATTAACCAGGCTGAAGTTTCCCCAAACAAACTAGGTTAATAAACAATAAAAACATTAAACATTGTTCGTTATTTCATGGTATAGAAGTTGCATTTGGTCAAGGATTCTGCCCGGATTTTCAGTTTGCGAATTGCAAAGTCAAAATTGGTAACGTTTAACTAGTGAGTTTTGTAGGTTTTCTATCAACTTTTGAGCGCAAACATTTTAAAGTTTGGGGGGTGCGTTTGACAATTCGAGGGGCGGTGATACTGCGTTTGGTGAAGGCAATATTCTAGAATATAAATCTCTACTGGTTGCAACATTCATTCTTTAAAACTGGGTTGTAACATCTACGTGACAGGCTACCTCGATTTTGTTGTTAACAAAACATATAAATGAACGATGCAAAATAGAAATAATGGCCCCTATATACCACGTGTCCAAGCCAATAGAGACCCACACGGAAAGAATACGAAATGTTTTGATATGTTCTCAAGCTGCCTCGCAAGCGCATAACTTCACGAATTTCTTCCATTTTGCTCCTCTTCTTCTCGTCCCTCCCTCCCTAACCCGTCTAGACGATTCCTATTGTTATTGCTTGTGGGTGCGCTATAATCTCCAACCAACGGCATTTTGAAATGAAGTCGTAGCTTCTCATTTTTCCGAGCACGCAGTTATCGGCAAACCATTTCTGATTCTCTCTCGGTCTCTCTCTCTCTCTCTTAAAGAGTCACTGGCACATGTGATGTACCATTGTATGCGGACAACAATCATTTCCTCACCTTACCTCACAGTTGAGGAAAGAATTGTGGGTTCTCTCGTTAATGGTCATTTTCAAATGTTTTCAATTGACAATTGGCCACCATTTTATTAGATCGACTTGACATACGAGTATGGGCACATTTTACTAATTTTAAAGCCTCTTCTGCTCACACGTTCCAGTACCTTTCACAAAAGAGGAATAAAAATACAATTGGAACGAAATAAAAATATAGACTCAAAATTAAATATACAGAATAAGTCACAATGATGTTCCCAATTTGAATGATGTGCTGTACAATATGTAATAAGCGTTTTCTTCTTGTAGGTTGTGCGGTTCTAAAGACAATCTGTTCACATTTCAAAGTAACCATTTGCCTTCAGAATTTTACCATTTACTTAAGTAGAACGCTAAAAGATGGCTGCCATGTTGGTGGAAAATCCGCACTTCTTTTCTGTATTCAACGTTAACTTTAAACGTTACAATGCATACAGTAAAACAATCTAATCAGACTATTCTATACTATGTCTGCGAAGTGCGTAAGATATTGAAAATGCATATAAAGGAAATAAAACTAACCTGACTTTCTTAGCTAATTTTGTAGTATGTGAGAAAATGCAAAAGAAATCAAAAGAAAAATAATATTCAAAAGCACAAAGACTGGGTAAAGTTATTTGCAAAGAAAGAGAAGAAGATATAGGGTTCGGCGGGAATCTAACATTAGCTGCCCGCATTAAAAGCCGACGCTCTATGCAGTACTCCAAACAGGGCACTCGGAACGAACATTTTGTTAATCACTTTATCATTCACGGCCTTCAACACAATGGTAATACACGCGACCGGGTGCGACCGATTACTATATTTCAGGCACATACTAGTTACTGCATCTCAGACAGTATCTGGTATCTTTCGTGTTGGTTCCGTTCAGAGGTACCAAAGAACGAGATTTAAGGAAAACGGTAGTTAGTAGCTGCAAGGCGTGTGACGTCACTGTACGGACCGTGGGTGTGTATACATAAGCGAGAGCATAGAGAATAATGTATATAAAAAGTGATATTGCACCTAATATTTTGTAGCGAAAAAGTTTTATTTATTTTTGTTATATCTTTTATGATTGAATGATGAATATAAACAATTAAACGATATAAAAATACACTAGAAACTTCCTAAATTATAAACAAAAATAAGTCTTAATGTCATAGGTAATCCTATGTGAAAAGAAAATTCACACTCGAACCCGAAATTGACTTTAGAACTGCAATATCAAAATGAGAATTATTTCCATTACAAAAGAGAGAAGTATAATCCTTATAATATTATTTTCGTTGTAAAATAAATATATTTGTGGATCCTTTTGGCAATTATTCGTGATCTATTACGGTAAGTACACGATCAATTATTACAGTCACCACCCTTTCGAATCCACGCTCACACCGAAGCACAAGGGTCGTTCAAATATTATGTAAATATTCAAGAAGAGGGGTTAATTTAAGCTTTGCTTATTTCATCTGACAGTGGGGAGGGGTATCAGAACACTGCTTACGTAAAATTCACTTACAAACACAGTGTAAACTTAAAGATTGAAACAGACATTAAAGTACGATATAACGATAATACATTACAAGTGGAGGCCAGGGCCTCCGTCTATGTTACCGTATAAGCATTCACCTGTAGATACTGATAGCAAGCCTGGAAAATCTCAGTCAACGTGGCCGACAGCTGAACTCAAACCTGTGAGCCTTGGTTTTGCCGTTCGCAAATTTCGAAACTGTGCTAGAAAGGTTCGTATGTTACAGCTTTCGTGTCGGCCTTGCTGACTGAGTGTTTCCAGGCATTTCTTCAGTATCACCAGGGGAATGCCTGTATAGTACCTTGGTTAAGACCCTGACCGCTGTCTTCTTTCTTCTGAATGGGTGCTTGCGGTAGTTTCTCAAACATTTGCGCATAGCTTTACCTGCCTACAGAAGCCCATAAATGTAAATTAGGTTTAATTATAACTTACAGAAGCTGGAACCACAAGTAATAGACAGAGAGAGAGAGAGAGACACATATAGCAGGCTCATACTTTCATGAATTTCCTATTCATTATTTGAGGATGGAAGATAATAATTATAATAATAATTATTATTACTATTATTATTCCAACTGGAAAACAATGTAACAATTTACTATTTTTAATGTTGAGAACTAAACATATGCCTGCTTTAGCCAGCTCCACTGGCCCGGTGATCACGATCACTGACTTTCGATAATCATTAGGTTCGAGTCCCGCACACGCCGACCATCTGACAGGTTTGGCAGAGTTTTCCTCTATCTCGGAAGTCAAATGCCACGATGGTACCTTAAATATAGACCCTGGCTTCAACCATAGCCACCACTATTTTGACAGAAATAAAGAACTCAGGGCATGTGCCAAAATATGGAGTAATTAACTATCAATTTTAGGAACTATAAAACTTTCATAATGGATTTTAGAACAAAACATTTACATTTCAAACGAAAAAAAAAAATAGGAAAAGGCTCAGGTTTGAGAAGCGAAACAAAAATAAGCCTTGCTTTATTTTTTTATTTTTTTTTGTGTAAAAGGAACTTTTTTTTCCAAGACTTAGATTTTTCGAACATTGCTACAAAAATAAGAACTAAATTTTATTATATGTAAGTACTACCCCGCCTCATAATTAATTAAACTCTTTTCATCTACGACATTTTTCTCCATGCCATGCAGTTAGGCATTTCTTGAGAAAAAATTGCACCGTTTCAACTCATTATTTTTTTTATTGCAATCCTAAAAGTTCATTTTTAATTCCCTTTTGTGGTCATGCGTAGAGACAGTAGAATTTCGCGCTTCACGAATTCGCGAAAATTTTAAACACTCAAGAAATCTCATGGAGTATAGATAGATTTTATGTTAACACTTTATGAAAATGTTAATTTTAACTCACGAATAACTCGCGAAATTTCCATCCACGAATTCTGAGCACTACTAACGAAATGATATCAGTTTTATTGATTCATTCACGAAAATAATGTTTAAACAATCGAAAAAATGTAATTCGTCTCGAGAAATCCATCATCGAAATGCCGTAGCGCAGATTTTATGGCTGCTAGAAAAAATATTCTGGAGGATGTCAATAAAGATGGGAGTCATATCAATAAATTTGGTGATAGAACGAAGTTTGAGAAGATCATGGCTGATTCTACTGAAGAGATTTCTGCTTGAGAAATCCTTACATAAGGAGAGAATATGTTTAATAGTATCACCAAGACTGGAAGCAGTAGGTGCGAGTGACACTGGAGAGATACAAGGTCTAGCACAAGTATGGTGGCAGAAGTAGCGCGGTTTATCTTGTTGAAGAATTCAGTTTTGCGTCGGTGCATGACCTTGTAGCCACAATAATTGGCCTGATGAGCTCCACCTCAATTAATAAAGTGCGCTGGGAAACCTCTGGTTTTCTTCTCGCATTCAGTGGTGAGATGGTTAGCGCCACATTTGACACATTGTGGGATGTTATAACATGAAGTTTGGGCGTGACCAATGCGTTGACACCTGTAACATTGCAGGACGTCCGGTCCCCTATATGGTTCAACTGTTACGGCATAATGGAGTACAGATTTCAACTGAAAAATGGCTTTTGCATTGTCATCTTCACAGAGTCAAACCAAAAGCAGTCGAAAGAGTCTGGGTTGCTTTATCACGTCTATGCAGTTGAGAGACTTGAGCAACTGTGAAGCCGAAGGCAGAGAGATCTTCTTGGATATCGGTAGGAGTAGTATCGAGAGGTAGCTTTCTCAGGACCGACCACCTTCAGTGGGTGATCTTGCTTTGGAGATTCAGTAGGGAACTGAAGTTTCTGTTGGATGCAGTAGGTTTGTAACTTATCAAAATCTGGTTTGGTTTACGCATAAAATTTGATGAATTCGGATGTCTGTTTGAGAATCGGACGAATTTGACAGGTAGCTGTCAGCGTCTTGCTAAACTGATATTTATTTACAATTCCATAGACAAAAATAGCAAGAGATCTGGTAGTGCGCGGTGGAAGATCTGGTTTAGGAGTTCTGTTGGGCTCAACATGATCATCATGTAATACATGAAACATGTTAAAGGCCTGGACCGGTGTTGGAGAGGCATCATGATGACTGGCGTGGCTAGTCTTTTTAGGAATAGTGAAACCTTCTACGTCCATGTCGCTAGCAGTTTCAGTAGCTGATAGCAGACCCGGCTGGTCCGGAGAAGAGCGCGTAAGATATTCTTGAATAGATTCACATCTGGTGGTGGAGAAGTAGCAGGTATTGGCGATGGCCCTAAAAAGGTCTTTGACAAGAGAGGCTCTTTATTTGCTGGCTGGCAGGATTTACGAGTTATTGTTTGATCCAGTCGTATAAAAAGAGTCGCATATCATATCTTCGCATGACTATTATCTCTCGTTTACAACATTTGGAAGGAAAATCTTTATTTAAGTGACCAATAGAGGCATTTAGTGTCATTGTTTAAGTTAGGCAAGTCCTGGTGCACTTCCCGGGAAGCAGGCGAAAGCTCGTTCGATAAGGCGCAGCAACAAACACAAGCTCCACAAGCATCTACTCCTATTACTGATCTGATTTGGAATATGACCAAAGAGTTCCTGGCGGGGTTTAATGGTGTATAAATGCCGGGCTTGCGCCCTTGCCTTAAATATGTACTCTGACTATGGCTGGATGAAAGGATGGATATGAAGTGTCAGTAGAGCAGCTGTCGCAGCCGCTGGTTGTCAATGATGCAGGTGACAGGGAGATGTTCCTTAGGCAGTCCCATCATCGAGGATTTTCATTGCTGTTTCGACTATTGCAGATCTTCTCATCAATGTTGTTTGCAGCTTGGTATTTAATGAGTCCTTGTTTAAAGTGTAGTAGAAAATTTCTGAGTTTAAGGCTTTGGAAAAGGTGAGCGGAGCACCTTCTCCAGACATCAACTCGTTGAAGCTTTCCCCGGTCTTACCTTTACCACTGCCACGCCAGTTTCTTCTGTACCGCCCTCATCTCTTGTCTCCGCAGCTGCTAGTGAAACGGAGCCCGACATGGAGGCTGATGGCTTTCGTAAACAAAAGAAAAAACTAAGTCACACAAACG
>JAGDQP010064686.1:0-11533 GCA_022664845.1 Lepisma saccharinum | reverse complement strand
ATAGATGCTGTATACAAAATTTCATTGAAATCGGAGATGGTCGGGTGACACCCCTGTACGATTTGGCGTGGAATGACCCTTACCCAGTTCCAATGCTATCAGAAACCGGATTCATTTTCATATCCCTATTATATACTAGTTCGTAATAAAATATTCTAAATACAAACCAATGGTTTCTCCTCAGTCACACCAGGCAAATATCAGGATGGTAGCCTGAACTTAGTCTCTGACCGACTTCTTGCATCCTTTCTCCTATCCTATACCAGTTGCTCACAGATGCCTAACGCTAAAGGCCATAAATAAAATTCAAATCCTCAGTATGTACCATAAATGCCTTTCCTCCACAGGCATATGACGAAAATAATCTTCATCTCGCGATCCCATTATCGTGCCAAATCATAATTTTCATAATAGTTGTAAGGAAGTATGAGCAATCTTTTATTATTTTTTTTCCTAACTTTTGAGATGTATAGTTTTGAGCTATTCTATCAAAAGGCATATCAAACGAAAGCTTTAAAATGAGCCCCATCTGAACTCTCTAGCACTAACCACTGATGATAAATTTTGTAAATTAGAAATAAGGAAAATTGGACACTTCTTGTGAATTTTGAACGCTAACAAAACAAAAACCACTGTGTATAAAAAAAAAAAAAAAAAAAAACTGACAAATACTCCACGGGTACAAGCTATAATCCCCAAATCATACAAATCCGAGAGGGTAAAGTAAAAATTTGTTAGTGTGTTTATTTCACAAGGAACAACCCTACCTATATGACCTAACTTAATGGAATAACTTTCCACTATCAATGACTACTCTGTAACATTGTTATATATAATACATTCGCAGGTTAAGTTATCTCGTAGCACGACAACGCAAAGTTTACTCAAGAAAAAGTGTAGGTATTAAAAAGCGTATTGTAAATGAAGCCACTGTTCTGTAGGGCGGAAGCCAAAACTTGTAAGTAGATGGCGAGTGTCCTGAGTGGCGCTACTGCTGAAACTGAAGTTTGGAAGCAAAGACCATTGCTGTATAACTGCAAAAAAATGATTGAGGTAACTAATTATGTTTTCTCAAGCCCGAGAAGAAAAATGGTGCATTGAAACAAGGTGGTAGGTATTACTGATGAAAAAGTTTTCAACCAGCTACAATAAATTAACCTAACCCAAAGATAGGACCTTATTTACACGTACGAAGTATGATTACTAACGGCTTATCTACAGTTAACCAACGTAATTGTAATTAACCTAACCTTCTCGACTTAGGTGGATAATACATTATGCATGGAGCACCTTAGCATGACCCAACAGGATATAAACTAATGTAACAAAACGTTCGCGACTATTCACAAGGTCTTTTTTTCAGGATAGGATTAAATTGAACGAAAATACAGGTTAACAAGTACGTGCGACGCACATGCTGTAGTTCACAACTACACATGTATTTTTAAACTGGGCTTTCAGATACTCAGCCGGATATTCCAATCTATAAAAATACATGGGGGAGTTAAATTATCTAGACGTTACATCAATGCAATCCAAATGCAGCCTTCCGTAAGGGTATAAAATGTTAGATTAGATTAAGCGATCTGAAATTCTATTACTACTTTTGTAACACGCAGGGGTGGATTTTGGCCCTGACCCGAACTTGCCAAATGTTTCTATACGAGTGCTTTAATTCCTGGATACAATAATATCATTAAGTCAAAGTTAAAAAGAAAAAGTACCAAAAACAAACAGTGGGTCAGAGTAAAAATGAAACCGAAATACACCCCCTGGTAAAGATAAAATGAATTTTATGTGTGGTAACAGCATTATGGCTTACGCCCGTCCCGAACACCCCCTGGTAACACGGCATTGAATGAATGTCAAACGGTGTTACTTATTCCGGATGCGCAGAATATAAGTACAAGGACAGCCATACAATAGGGATCGGTATCGGCAAATGGGCAAAGATACTTACCGATACATTTTCCGAATTATTTTTAATTTGTTTAACATTAACAACAGTGACACTCATCTTTCATGGGTCTCTTTAGACTTAAAATTCGTCTAAATGATTATCGATGGTATAATCGATTTCTATATGCATGTGTACGACTCTGATTTGCACTACTCAAATTATATTTTTAGTCCGTCCATGCCAAAATAGCAGCTCATGTTAGAAAGAAGTAGTAAACTGAAGGAAAGCGAAAGGTAGTCAGGCAGGAAGGCATACCCGGGATTCGAATTTCGGATTTTAAATTAGTAAGAGGTTTCGATGAAGAACAAAATGCTCTGCAAGTAAACCACTCTACGCTCACTTTGTCAGTATTTTCCCTTTAGTCTTTACTTACGTATTAGAAAAGGTAACGGTGTTCCCTGTATAATGCGCACGCACCGGGAACGGTGCATGGGGGACTACACATATTCTCGACCTATGGCATAAGGTGAAGTGGGTGGTCACTGGTCAATCCCACGCTCAGCCGCCTTTATCTCCCAAAGTGCCCAGGAGTACAAAGGACAGTTCGGTACTCAATTTGATAATATATATTTTCTGTGTCTAACGTAATATGAAATTCTGCTTTATATTTTTGTATGTGAAATTTTGGCCTTATATCTAATATATATTATTACAATGTTGATAAATTCATTATTTTGAAAAAGTCTTATAATATATAGGAAATGTGTCCAAAAGTATCGGTATATTCAGAATCGGTGGAAAAGTGGTATCGGTACTCACAATGTACCCTTGCACTAAACACTCCATCACTTTACATCACATTCCGCTCATCCGAAATGTGAAAAAAAAAAATTTAAGAATATTCAAGGCTGTGTAACGGAAGTAGATAATACGGAGAACTACCAAGCCAATGAGGCTATACAAATTCATACATTTCAGACAACTGATACAACGCTGCCGTGTAAGTTCTCTTTCATACTTCTCTAACTTTAAATCCTTAATATACAGCTATGACTGTTTACAAAACCAAAACATTATAAGACGCACTCCAGAAGCAACTAAGCCTATTGCAAGGCAAGAGACTTTGTACGCTTTGGATACGTTCAAAATAAGTTTCACGGTGTTTCTAAAAAGACATCCAAAATCGCTTTGCTTTGTAATAGATGGGCGTTTTCGAACTCTTCCGAGTGCGTCTCCCAAAAGTACTACCACAAAATATTAAAAGCTTATAACCTAACCTACTCTTCTCGAGTTATACGTGGATGGTGTATATTGCCGAAATACTGCCCTAATTGCAGTTCCCGAAAGGATTTTATGATAGCTATAGTCAATTTGGAAATTTCATCAAGCATACATCGCCGACTATGTTAAATTACAATTATACAAAGGTAAACACCCTTCCTAGCACACGCTAAGACAGACGTCCTGAACCAATTTTGTAAACAAAATTTCCTTAAATTTCACGCTGCTAAGAGTTTCTTTATTCAAACGCGATCCGGAGAGGTAATTATATACAAGCATACTTTCTCTACACCTAGAAAAAGTATACTTTAAGCGAAAAGTAACTTAATCAACATTTTAATCAGCTGTATACCGGTTTATTGAATTTATTCCGAGCGTATCAGAGAGACATTAAAGGCCATGTGAATACATAAAATTACTTGCTTGTAACAAAATTGAAAGGTACTAACTTGTACATTCCTCTGCCTCGATTTGGCGGCATTCCTCTGTAACCTCCAGGTCCATCTCCTTCCCCTTGATCGTCATGTTTTTGGTCAAAATTCTGTGGTCCTGGCGATGGAGAACTCTTTCCACTATCCTCCGCCATATTTTAGTAGTTTTTGGCCTGCACAGTGTTGCCAAGTAGAAGAGTTAGGTTCTCAATCAGAATTGTTCACCAAACTCTCTTTGTCTAAAAGACTTTTCAGCTCAACTGTTGTTACAAAAAAAAAACACAATACAATATTTCTAAATAATTTAGAATAGTTTGATGTATCTGAATTATTACAATAGTTCTCCAGCCTAGAGCATTACGTTTGATAGCCCTGATATATGAAGAAAAGCTGCACCAAACTTACAAACTATTTGCGACAGCACACGAAAAATACACCAGACCCCATTTTAACTGTTTTCAATTTTCACACAAACTAATGGCATTATCGAAAAAGTTACAAGTAAGAAAGAATCCCATTTACATTCTTGTACTTCGAGGGAAAGAACAATTAGTTAATACTATTTTCTGAAGGGTAATTACCTGAATAAAGTTGTAATTAACTACTATTGTTACAATAACAAAGGTAAACGTAATGTACACACGTACTTTTTAAATAATGATAATAAACCATTGGGAAATCAGGCGCAATTGTTACTATTTTCGTTACAGTTTAATAACTGCATTCAAGACACTTACCGGTATGCAAAGCATTATGCCCCAAATAATAAATACCATACTCGTTCTGTGCCGTAGATGCCTAAAGGCCATAAATAATGTTAAATTATATTAAATTAATTTGACCTTTTTCGAGTGTTCCTTCAATGCGCTTCCCATCTAGCGCGTGCAACTAGTAGCACAGCCCCTTAAAATATTTCACTTCTGCAGACCAACATCAAACTTTAGACATACATTTAAGGCATAATTAAAGATTGGATATCTACCGGGAGACACCCTCAGAAATGATTCCGTCATCCGCAATGAAGTCATCAAAATGACCGCCCAGCAGATTAGGTTTTTAACATCACATATCTCAGGAACTACTCAACGGACTTTTATAAACAATGTCTCATTTTAAAGCACTTGTTATTCTCTAAAATAAAGGTTATCACGTGTTTTGCCGTAAATGCAATAGTTTTTGTTTTACTCATAAAAATATATTATAATTTCTTAATTTCCGTTGTTTATCTATCTTCCCTTTCTACATCCCAAGTGCCATATTTATCCAAAACTGTATTACAAGTATGATTAAAATACATTGTTTTTATTTTAATTTTAACATTATTCTTAAACAAATACACAATGTTATTTCTTTCAGTCTTAACTAATTGAAACTAACATGGCTAAGCAGAAAGATAGGAGATTACTGTTGTTTAAAAAATGCTTACTTTAACCTGTTCATTATACAGTGCGTGTCAAAAGTACGGGAACGAAGGATATTCTAGGGTCTGTTTCATTATTAGAGAAACAGTTTAAAGCACAATTTCATTTATCACAGAATATTTTGCAGTTTGCAAGGGAAAAAATGTTCAAGAGATTATGAAAGTTTTAGAAAGTGTCTTTATATTTAATCTGTTACTTATTTTTTCAAAAATAACGACAAACTTTAAAAAAAAAAAATTATAAAATTAAACTATGACTATATGTGAAATCGCAGCACATTTCTAAAGAACAATTCGCCATTAAAAATGCAACAAAAAATTATAATATAGCTAATAAATGATTAAACTTACCGATCTTTGCGATACGTGACAACAGCGGAACGGAACTGCCGAAGGTCAGTAGCTTGTGGGCCCAACATGGGCGTTCAGAATAGCTGAGACACGGCGAGGCATAGAGAAGGTGGTATAATCCTGGGTATAGTAAGCAATGCGTCTTCGACACGGTTCCATAGCTCATCAACTATAGCTGTGGGAGGTCACTGGTGTGAGAAGCTTTGTGTGATCATGGGCCAGACGTGTTCAATGGGCGAGAGTTCAAGTGAAAGCGTAAGCCAAGGAAGCAGGGGAACGTTGTCTAGCCAAGAGGCTAGCACATCACGTGCCGCATGCGGCGCGTGTTATCCTGTTCAAATGTGGTCCGCGGCAGGGCCAACACTAAAAGGACTACACATTGTCGATGTACCGTTGGCTGGTCATAAGACCGTAAATGCGTAGAGAAGACGAACGGGCACGGAATCCAATGGCACCCCACACCTGACCGATGTGGTGATGCAAACTGCAGGTATCGCCCAGCCTAGTGCCACAGTATCATCAGATACGGATGCGGCCAATACGATGCTGCAGACAGGAGCGGGATTCGACTGGAAACAGGATGTCCTGCTATTCGGCTCTCCATGCTCGACGTTCACGACACAATTGTAATCGCTCATATCTATGCTGTGCGGTCAGCGGAAACCCCAGGAATGGGTGCCGTGCAAAATGTGCCCCGCTCTGCCAGACGACGAAGAACTGTTCGTGGAGACAGTGGAGTAGTATAATGGGGGAATAATCGGACAAAACGGATAACTCCAAAAGTTCTGTCCGTTGTTTGCAGATTTACTTATACTATATTGCTTAAATTTAGGTCCGCTGCCATTATACAATTAGCTTGATATACCTCAAATATCAGACCATTTTTATTTCTTTATAATACTTCAGTTCAACAATGAAATAATCGGAAAAAAGTGGCAGATACTTTTTTGTTTAACCGCAGGCTTAGCTTCCTCCATTTCTGTTCCCCTCCTCCTCCTAGATTACCATAACTACATCTCTGAATACAGTTATCCAACAATTTCCACGGATTTTATAAATTAAACCTTGTCAAAAGCAAAGCAATTTTATTTCATAGTCATACAATCCTTAGAATTTTCTTAGGCCGTGTTTTAATGTACACGCGCGTTATATGCGTTGACTGCGTTAATCCAATTTTCTTAAAGGTGGCTTTCTGTACACGCTCACCGCCTATGGTGCATTAAATGTTGCAGAAATTAGCATTTTACCTTACATTATAGTAATAACTATGATTTATACAGTAGTCGACGATAATAATATGATAAATAATTAAGGTTCAATATGGTACCACCTTTTTGTCCATACAGTGTATACTCTATGCATTAGTTAATAGTATCAAACATGAAATAGTCAATAATCAATTTCCTGTCAAGTTTTCAGTCATTTGATGTACATATTGCCTTCAACATCTTATATTTTGATTGTTTTAATCATGCAATTACTTGTATTTAATTTTTATTTTATAATTCAGAGAAATGTCAATTATTTTATGAACACCCTATAGCGACCACTCATTAGAAATTAATATTGTTGTGTTGTCCTGTCGTAAGATGAATTCGATAACAAATCAAGAAGACATGAGCTAGACATGTCGAAATCGTCCGTCAGGATGACAGACACTAAGGGTCGAAGCCGGTTCTCTTTCTTAGTGCTGCTTGGAAAACCACAACGCCAGTGTTGAACGATACTGGATTTAAATGAAGTGTTTGGAAAGAAGCTAAATGAGGCAAAACAGCTGGCCGATATAGAGAAAACTTTTTTCCTTACTCTCTCCTTTTTCTTCTGGAAATTTTAAGACGAAACAACGCATCTGTTTCCTCCCTTCTTTCTCTAATAAATGGATAGGGTAATTAATCATTAAATAGTAGACACTTGTTACAATCTCGCAGCCCACCCACCGAAACGGAAGCACCTGGACTCATAATTTGAGATTTTTGGCCATTAACTTGACAAAACTGTCATCTCCTTCCGCACAGAACTTCACCTTTAGGGCCAAGGTTCACCCCGTTGACCCCACAGAGAAGCATGGGAATATTCTGGCCGTGAGAACCGGAAGTTTGGTTGTGCCAACTGGGAGAGATAATAAGTGTGTGTGTCTGCCCAGACATTAATTGTTGCTGTAGCATCTGTTGGGGCACGCGTCAAATATCGTTTTAATTTTCGCAGTGTTAGAGAAGACTCGAGGAGTGAAAACCTTTTCCGTCGAGGTAAGAAAAAATGCGTGATTTTTATACGAACTCTTCCTGAATATTTAAACAGAAGAAACCAGTGAGATTTCATACGAAATATATTTCATAGTTAGGATAAATATTCAAAGATAATCTATCTAACGATAGCTTTATATAAAAAAATATGTAAACATAATGTGAATATATCTATTTGCTATAATACTATCATCTTTTATGAATAATTTCTACTCCAGAAATATGATTATTCTGCATAAGAAGTGTGTCTTGCTTGTTTTCACACCTCTATTTGTATAAATGAATGAATGATTTGAAGTCCTGAGACGATGAAATATACATATTTTACATGCAGAACAATGCGACTTGAGTTAATATAAACCGAATCACTGCACTAGTACCAATTTTGGAATAATTTGGACACTAGAAGTGCACTTACTGAACACAAAGAAGTGTATAATATGTGATTAATGCATTTGTAAGCAAAACTTTTCCTAATATTTTACTTTTGAGATGTTTCTTAAGATTTTAAAGTCGAAATTACTACAATATCGCTATTTGTGAGCTAGTTAGCGCACTGAAAGTGTACAAAGAACTGTAGAAATCTATTTTAAGTTGAAATATTAGATATATATTGTCTCAGAGGATATGCAAAAACTATGTAACAGAATTATACACGCTGCTTTTAAGATATTCTACGTTAATACAGGCTGATTATTCCTTTGAATAGCATACGAGACGCATCTGGACCATATTTGAAATCTGATTTTAACCTAATACAAGGTGTTTATTGTTCTTTGCAATGGAAAGCTGTATAATACGTCTTCTGACGTGCATGTTTAAGAATAATTTACCCGATTAGCAACTGTTTTGAAGGCTATTTCCTGCTTCGCATAGGTATTCATTGACGTCTTTAGGAGAAAAGACCTCTTTTGAAATAGGAAAAGAATGAATTAAACTTCAAACTATCACTTTGGAGAACTTATTTAACAGATAATTTAACTAGAAATGACTCTTACACTGTATTTTACCCCTGGAAAGAATTATTTAGTGGTAATCTATAGCACAAACATGATTATATGTGCCTAAAGCCGACTTCTCAGATGAAATTGCAACTATTTTCGTGTTTGTTATCAGGAAGAGAGTTCTACCAGTCAATATATAGGGAGAAAAGTGACATTTCAAGTAGAAAGAGGTTTAATTAAACACGAAATGGACTAATTGATGTGAAACTTAGAGAATGAAGTTCTCTTATTTAACGATAAGCACTATGAAAGAGATATTCAAACATGATTTTAAGCAGAAAACTAGACTTTAAGATACTTTTGAAACCTGAAAATACGAGAATAACGCTATATTAGAGGTTAGTTGTTACAAAACAAGTTCCTGAATATGAAAATGGCGTCACTAAGATGGATGATTACCCGAATTTGACCATGTGCAATACAATTTTGTTAATATACAACATTGAAATAGGTATTTCAACACGAATACTAGAGAAACAAACTATATCTTCACGAAAAATATGGTACGAAGGACTCATTGTTTCAATTTTCTCGCGTGAGGGACTGTTTAGAATGGAGTGTAGACATTATTTTATTTGTACAATTTGCATATTAATTGGGAAATCAACTCTGGTAAATCAAAATTGCCTATATTACGCGCTTTATTAATATAAAGAGAGGTCCTAAGAACCATATGTAGTCAATACGTAACAAGAAAACCGTCATTGAAACTAGGTTGAACGCATATTTGAAGGTGAAAAGCGTGGATTTATATAATACTGAACAATATATAGCGAGAAAAGGCATTTGAAGTAGCTTGAACATGGTTTTTAGATACCATGTACTCTTTCAGTTGTATTTTTAAGAGTATATAACGATTTTGCATGTACGTTATGCTCGAAAAGACTGTTTGGTTAAGAAGATAAACAGCATTTGCACTAGTTTGAATCAAATGAAAGCTAGAAAGAGCTGATTATAGCCAAAAAGAGTGTTTGGAACCACATTTACTCATAATATAAGAAGAAAATGAGGTCTGTTGGACTGCTTGTTGTGTCAATTCAAGTGATTGACATCTTAGAATTACAATGTACTCTCTCCTTATACGACACAGGTTGATAAAACTACCTTTCCTGAGACCATGTAGCTGACTTGTATTGAATATATTAATGAATTAAACTGGGGGGCATAGCCTTTGTATATAGTGTTTTGTAAGGTAGATAAAGACAAATAGATGGGTATTGAGAAATTATAATTACCTACTTTTATATATTTCCCTGGCAGAATCTTAGGTAGTAGTATAACGAAAGAATATTTCCTAAGTTTACGGGACTTGACCGATGAATGTTATCGCCAGATGCAAGGACATCCCTCGCATATGCCAACTTTTGCAGAACCCCGTCAGAAACACACACAAACACACACACACACAGACACTAAGAAACTAGCACTGCACACCGGAAGTCCATGCCCTTGCTTTCAGAGCCTGCAACCATATGTTTACTTGAAACAGGAAGAGTAGGAGACAGGTGGGGGAAAGAGTCTGTGAGAGAATATCACAGCCAACTGGCATTGCTGAACAAGCAGTGTTGTCATCTTACACTTAACAGTGTTTCCATCTTAAAATAATTTAATAAGTTATTCTTTACCATTTGTATAGTAATTCAGCAACGACAACAAGAGTTGCCAACTTATACCAAACTTTTAAGTGTTGCCAACCATGGATTATTTTAATAAAATGATATCACCTAGTTTTCTTATTGTCTGATATGTTCGGATGTTAGAGTACATTTCCAAAAGCAAAGTATCTTACTAGTATTGTTAGGTTGCATATCTCACAGGATATGAACTGCAAAAGGAGTATCCAAAGCTGAACTTAGTGACTACAAAACTTTTAAAAGTGTTAATACACTCGTCTCGTGCTCCAGTAGGCTCTATGAATAAAATAGCATTTTTGTAGAGTTGTAACAAGAACTAAGCAAACAAACACTAGCATACTAGGTAATGACGTCATTTGAATTTAAATAATCTGATTGGTTGATGGTCAATAAATTGCCATGACGATTCGATTGTGACTTAGTCTGCTGCAGCTGAATCAGGAAACAATGGCTCACTGTGAGTGTACATTTGCCGAGGTGGGTGTCGACTGTGTGCTGTCAAGTCTTGAACAATGGACACCTTGCTTTAGTATAATTTGTGATGAGTGCTTTCACGATATTTCCTTTGACTTTGACCACGAGTGTGTAGACTTAAGCAAGGAAATTATTCTACTTCGCATGGTTGATGTATTAACAACTCCCTTGGTTTGTGATCAGATATACCAGAAATTTACTGAATCCCACACTGATTCTATTGATATACTGCATAAATTTCTTACAACTTACAAGAAAATGATGACAGATTCCGAATGTAAGGACAGAATCCGCTTAATCTTATGGGTGAAAGATACATTGCATCCATGGACTTGTACCAACAAAGATCTTCACTCCTTTCAACTTTGAATATACACAAGGACTGGTATTTGTATAGGAAATAAAATAATTGATTTGTACTAACAAGGAACTTTTTATTTGTGCATAAGTAAGATATATACAGACTCAAACATTTTCCAAGTGATACAAAAGTGTTGTGACTACAAGCTATTGAACAGTGATGCTTTTCCAGACAAGTGATACAAACAATGCTGAAATAAGAAAACAACTGGTATAAATTATTGTGTTTAAAGACAACTAATACAAAAACTGATACATAAAGTGAAATCATAATAAATACTTTTCTTGTACAATGAAATGAATATGATAATAAAAAGTTGACAAGAATTCTGATTTGTATTTTTATTCCAATCTCCTTTAGCAAATTTACCTTACAAGACAATATTTTACATAAGTATTAAATAAAACTTACAAAAAGTATTTGCCTTTTCAAAA
>JAGDQP010064685.1:0-11533 GCA_022664845.1 Lepisma saccharinum | reverse complement strand
GGTCAACCTACGTTCTACTATCATCTGTTCTTTAAGATTGGTAATTGCAACCGACCTTGTGAAATATTCTACAATTACATTGCACTTATATTTGTTAGTACATACCTCTGTATTGTTTTCTTTCCGTTCCAATGTTCACTCTTATTCACTAACCGTCTTAGCTAGTTCACTAACCGTCTCACAATAACTGCATGTTGCTTGCGATCAACATTATCTTCCCTGTTGTCCTGACCACTCCCCCCTCAACCCATCCTGTCTCTGATTAGTTAACAATCTTACGTTTTCTGTTCTCTCCTCCCATCCTGTTAAGAAGCTACCTGAACCTTCCCCCTTCCCGGTTGCCAGCTACCATCCTTTCTCTTCCTACTTTTTTTGTTGCAAAGCGGACCGATTGATGAGACACTTCGTATGACGTCCCATTTTTTTTACGGTATTTGTGATTCAATAGTGTTCTTTCAATTTCAGTTGCGATGTCTTCTTCTGTGCTAAGTCGGAGGGTCTGACACGCTTCAAAATCATGCTACTCCCGTACATTGTTGGCTCCCTATTCATGCAATTATATTTTTATAAAGAGATAAAGAAATCGTTTTGTGCACCACAGACAAGCCGTCACTACGACCATCTTTCTAAAGAGAGTTACCGCTCTTAGAATTGCATGATGGATTATCATCCTAACTGACATCGCTTCTAGACCTACCATACGAGACAATTGTAGGCATTGAATATGCTTGACAACACCAGTAATTTCAAATCATGTCATTCCATTATATACCATGACCAACCATTATGGCTGGTAGCTTCTTAACATCAAGTATAGTTACACATCTTCAACTGTGTCACCCATCATACAACTCTTAACAATACTGCTGCAGCTACTGTTAAAAGTCACAAGCTTAGCCCATTCACCCGTCACGCAGAATCATTTATTAGTCCCACATCATAAATCCTCAGATTGTGTACAATATTCTTACATGTCAGGTAGACATCGTCTTTTAAAGGATTATCCATTTCTCAATTTCAAAAGGCACGCACAGATTGGGTTCGCCTTCTCCTTCTACCATTGTTCAAGCAGAGATTCAAAGCGTTCTTTCAAATCTTTATTATCCACCTTTTCATGCCTAGTTCTATAACAAGTCAAAATCATACGTACATGCTTCATCCATCAAGCCTTGTCACTTGCCCCGCTGAGAATCAATCTATCATTCTATAGAAATTCAAAGCGCTCAGTTAAATTAAAACCCATTCTTACATCCTTTCTTAAACCATGTCTGGTTCGCATTGTCATGTTTCATCCGAAACATTATTTCTCCTCTGAGACCTTAATCTTATCATTGAAGCTCATGTCCTTTTCAAACACAACTGCCTTCCTAACACCGCTTTGTCCAGATACCGCATCCAATAAACCATTCGTCATTCCCAACGTCTGATATTAAAGTATTCGTCTCATTCTAAGGTCACGTCTAGTTATATTCATGTCTTACAGGTACATGGACATCATCCATCAACCATTGCTAGCATCTAACGAACCCATTGTGACATTAATCTTTACAAAACCTATCGCAATCTCTCTCCATCTGCCTTTCATCGTGATCAACTGACTGCCTTGTCGCAAGTGAGCAGATAAACCGATTACACCTCCACGTACGACCATATAGCATTTCCCAATGAATAGAAGGCATTAAACTAAGTAGAAGAAAGATAGCAAAATTCCTTTGTTCAACAAAACATTGTAAAGTCTCCTATGCCCTAGTATATCGTCACCCACCATTGTAGCGGCACCGCTTTGTTCATGTCAAACTGACAGCATCTGTCAAAAGTGACGAGATAAGCCGATTAAAACGTCAAGCAGGATCATTTATCATCCTCACATCATTAATCTCTGCATTGTGTACAATAATCCTACATGACAGGTGAACATGGCCGTTTTGCGAACAATAGAGGCCGTATTTCAATGGACACACACAAAGTAGGCCCCTCTCTACTCGCCTGCCATCTAGCGGCCAATTCGTGGCGACAGGCTACACACGATTTTTCGCTGATTGGACAGGCAGCTAAGATCGAGCGGGCAGTGATTTTGATTAGTGTGAAGACTGGAAACTATGCCTCAAAGCAATGTTTGGAGACATTTTGAGAAGATATCAAATGATACTGCGAAAAGTAAATTTTTGGACGAACGACAAATCGCATGCATAAAAAGATATCTCAAGTCGCGAGTCCCGACAGCATTAGTCGTCGACGACACAACGACAAATGTCGCGTGCATACTGCATACGCCCGTGCGCACTTCGTTTCTCTGGGCAATTTTTGAAATAGTTGTATAAAATACACAATGTTAATAGTACCGTGCCTATATTCAACATTCCATATTCTGTGATTTCCGCGTGTGTTGCGAGATTGTGCAACTTTCGGACATTCAATTTTTTCCATCACCTATTTTCTATGAATCTGAGTGTACACAGGGATGAAAGTGAAAAATGTTCTTCGTAGCTTGGTTGGTGATAGCAATATGCTACCAGCCCTACAAGCATAGCATATGTGTTTTATCCTCGCTCTCGCCAAGTTTTTAACTTGTGTTTTAGGCGACCAAATCTAATACACTCTAGCTTCGGTCAGAAAACGTACAGAAAGTGTTCAAATTGTAATCGAAAGTGATAATGCATTCAATGAGAGAATAAATTATAGAAAGCATCGTGATACATGTTGCTCCACTTTTGAAAAAGAAAGACGAATACATTTTATTCAATGCCAGTTTTCGTCTTACATGGAAAGAAAAATGATGTATTAGATTGTAGCAAATATACACTAGCTCTCATACTTAACAAGGACTCTATATCCTCTGTGGAGCTGAAAGGTTCTCTATAACAGTGATCCACCCCCTTCAATGGCGAAATCGAGATCCTCGCAGCCCCAACCAGTTGCTTTCCGGGACAAATGTCCCTTTCTCACTACCTCCAGGGCTTAAAAAAAGACTTGATTCTAAACAATTTGGAGTACTTTAAGTTGTAAGAACACAATTATTTACATTAAACTAATATCATCATCATAATCAGTGTTCTGCCGGAATCGGCAGGTCCTTCAAGGCAAGCTAAGCCCTTTCCATTCATCCTGATCTAGCTCTTTCATTTTCATCTCAACATACGATTTATCTTTCTTGACATTGTCAAACAGTTGGATTCTTCCTCTTCTTCTTTCTTTTTCTCAGCCATACCTTAGTATAGAATCTCTGCGCATTGTCTCCAGCATTGTTTGTCTCTCGCTAATGCACTTCTTCATTTCACATCTTTATTTTTATGTTATTTGCATCAATTTTATCATTGACTTTTAGGCAACTTTGGCTCAGGCCGCGGTAAGATATGAAAAGGACGTGGGAATCAAGTCGACCAGAGCCTAAGTTGAAGTCTAGCTTGGTTTGACTGATTAACGAAGAAGAGAAACGATAAAAGAGTTTGTTTGCAGACCTTGATTTTTTCGGGAAAATATAGAAAGTTGGAAATTTTACATCCTCATATACTATAATGGCATTTAAGAATTGGCCCATTTTCAGTCAAATGCTTAATTAGTATACTAAAATCAAATAAAAAAATAAGTAGAGACCCTGGATCTTGAGTAGACATTAGCTTCATTCTTGAGTACAAATCACTAAAATTCTTGAGTGTTAATGTCAAAATTCTAGAGTTCACGGTCAAAGTTCTACGGTGTTTTTAAGTGAAATTATCAAATTTATAACAAGCGAGGCGGAGTCTTGTCGGAGACTGTGCATATAAGCCACCTCCAGGTTTCAGCAGCGAGGATCCCCTTTATATGATCAATGTTGCGTTCGAAAAATTGTGGCGAGACCTTTTCAAAGACACATATCCCAGTCGTTTCAAAGACACTACTTTCATATCCCAGTTGTTCCAAAGTTGAAAATCCCCCCCCTCAATCTTGGGAACCGCCCTTGCTGGAGAAATGATTCGGGTTTGAATTCGTGTTGCCGAGACCTTCCCAACGATACCTCAACCACTTTCTTAGCTCTAGTACTTTCACAGTTGCGAATTCCCGCCTGTTAAACTCGGAATCCTCCCGTTCAAACTAGATGAATGATATGGGTTTAAACTCTTGCTAAGACTTTTTCAACGACATATCAACTACCTTCCTAGCCCAGTCGTTCCAAAGTTGAAATCCCCCAGAATCTTGGGAACCGCCCCTGCAATCTGAAGAAATGATTCGGGTTCGAATTCGCGTTGTCGGAACCTTGCCAACGTCACCTCAACCACTTTTCTAGCCCTAGTAATTTCAAAGTTTAAAATCACTCCGAAACTTGGCAACCGACCCTGCAACCTGGATGAACGATACGTGTTTGAAGTTTGAACACGTCTTGCCTAGACCTTTCCAACGGCGCCTCAAACACCTTCCTAGCTCGACTTGTTCCAAAGATATAAATTGGACCCGCTATCTCAGGGACCTACCCGATCTCTGAAACCGCCCGTGCGATCTGAATGAGTGATACGGGTTTCAACTCGTGTTGCCGAGACCTTTTCAACGCCATCTCAAACATCTTACTAGCCATAAAGTGACCCCATATTTGGCAACTCCCCTATCTCTGGCACTCCTTATTTAATCTGGATAAATGATTCGGGTTTGAGCTAGTCTCGCCGAGACCTTTTCAACGATACCTCAATCACCTTTCCAACCCTAGTAGTTTCTGAGTTGAAAGTTGTCGACAGACGGACAGAGCGGGCGCTAAAGCTTCAGAGCATTAGCTGTTGAAGTCTAAAAGTACAAGTAATATTCTACTTTTAAAATGTTTAACAACTTGTTGTAGGAAGATAATTTTGCACTAAACTAAAAATAGAGGTCCACATTACTCTAACTTCTTTGCTCTATAAGTTTCATTGTTCATCGTACAACAACTATTTGGATATCCGTTTATTCGTTTTTTGGATAATCGAATAAACGGATATCCGTTTGTTTTCCGGATAATCGAATAAACGGATATCCGTTTGTTCATTTCCGGATAATCGAATAAACCGATATCCGTTTGTTCGTTTTTCGGATAATCGAATAAACGGATATCCGTTTGTTCGTTTTCGGATAATCGACTAAACGGATATCCGTTTGTTCGTTTTTCGGATAATCGAATAAACGGATATCCGTTTGTTCGTTTTCGGATAATCGAATAAACGGATATCCGTTTGTTCGTTTTTCGGATAATCGATTAATCGAATATTCGTTTCTCCGTTGTTCGGTTATCCGATTAATCGGATATCCGATTATTCGGATTCGAATAATGCAATTATCCGGATAATTATTCGAACAATATCCGGATGAATAATTATCCGGATAGTTTTGACAGCCCTAAACAGGATTCGTTAGAACGTATAAATCGAATACATTCCCCGGAATGTAATTGATACAGGAGTTCTAACGAATCCTGTTTCTACAAAAATTGTTGTTTGTTTTACACTTTAATTAGAATGTATTGAAATACATACCAGGCATGTACTGAAGAATGAATGACATGTTATACATGCTAGACATATAATTTTATCAGAAAAAAAAATGTAGTAATGCAAAGATATCCTGATGCATATAAAGTTTACATTGAAAGAATGGAAAATTGTACGGCCAGAATTGTAATAGTAACAGGACCTAGCATGATTATCATGTATAGTTATCCAGATAGGACTGTAAATATCTCCAACGAGCTACACAGCAAATATTGTTATAGGTGTCTGCGTACGATCACTGCGGTAGTTAGGAACAACATGGGCGACCACAAGAAAATGCTGCATTACGTCTTATTTTATTAAACAGAGAATTCTATATTCCTCTAATTAGGAGGTCACTCCACAATGTAGTGACATACAAAGACTGTAAATCCCGTTGATGCTTTTAATAATTTCCAACATTAAATTATAAATACATCAACAGTTATAGTTTAGTTACCAAATAAAACTCAACTACATTAAATTCTATGCCGATAACTAAATAATAAAAACAACAATTTATTTATGTATAAATAAGTTGCTGACTTTCCTTTTCTCCTACCAAAAGTAGAGCCATCTGTTGACTATCTTTTGAAACTCTCAAAAATAACTTACGTGCAATGTGCATCCATTAATGATTTTTTTTATTGGTTAAATCTTCATTTTATTTATTCTCATAAACGACAATGAGCTAAAGTTTGAGCGAATTAATGTAACAAGAATGCTACAAAAAAAAATTGTCTCATAATCTATATATTTTTGGTTTAAAAATGAAGAGTGGGATAAAAATCTTCCTTTCATCATGTTTAATTATTAACGATGAATATTATTGTATAACTATTATTTTACTTCATGCATTTCTTATAAGAGGGAATAAGATTTCTATTTCGTTTGGTTTTAACGCTAAATTTTATAAGCGACGGGCAGGAGTTTCCCGACACTCTAAATCAGAGACTATAGATGCCAAGTCTACTCTCGAACCCCTCATATTGCGTTCAATTATTAATTCATATCGCCTTATTTGGAGTTTGCTCTTTCATTGTGCATTATATCTTGTAACTATTCTTTGTGTGGAAAAGGTGATCATAAAGGTGATTTTAGTACGTTCATTTATATATGTGTGTACCTAAAGTGCATTACGTGACTCTCGTCAGACTATATGCGCAATGCATTATGGGAAGAACTCGATTTTTAACACAGTGATTTGCCCGAGGGCAAAACAGAACCTCTCTGACACCAGTAACTTCGCGTTCGACGTCTGAAGAAAATGCGGGAAGAAGCGTAAGTTAGCTCGTGATTTTACGTCAGCACTATGTGGGAACATTACCGTTCTTATACTGTCATTAAGTTGTTTTATGTGACAGGAAAGTGTCGTCCTCTTGTATTTTGGACCAAGGTGTAGTGACGTCGAACTTCCTTGAAAACAACGCTGTTCAAGAAGTTGGAACTCTCTAAGAACATTTTCACGATTTCAGTGCAAACCACATATTTCCATATGCTGGTTCTGTGGAACGGTAGCATATTTGTTAATGAAATAATTTTGGAGTTATTCGTAGCGTTTCGCAATCCACACGGCCAAACGAACAATATTTGAAAGTGGAGTATTTTGTCTTACGCTACTTAGACTGCACTCGCGAGGTGTCAAGCAATCGTTACGAACGGATGGATACGTACCATCGTTGTCGCATCAGAAGTTCTCGCTTAGGGAAAGCATCACCCATCTGTGGCGAAAGTATACATTTTCTTTCCTTATTCTATAAACATTTTGCTCACAACGTGTTGTTGTTATCAACGCCCATAGTGACGTTATAAATGTGGAACCTTCTCAATCTTAAAGTGTCGCTGTATTAAACTTTCCAGAACTAAGATATAACTGTCATGGTTTGACCAGCACAGTCTGTGTGAACGGGACATCTGTGAATCACTCACCGGTGCCCAGGCCACCCGTTGAAGGGGTCGAGGTGACTTTCAATTCCCGTACGCGATCAGCTGACTACCTAGTGCTACGTTATTTCTATCCTCGTAGTCAGGAAATGAAAGTGTTGTTTTTACTTGAATTAAAGAAACATTACATCTAACAAGAATTCCTTTATTGGACATTTTTTTTTTCTTTTACTTCTACGCATACTGAGTTCGTCAAGTTCTTTTTTACATTATCCTTTTTCTTATCCTACAAGATGAAAGGAACGTAACGTGTGTGTTGCCAGTTGAAAGGAACACTTACTGGAATGTTCATCGATACCATTTAGTACAATATTTGATGTTTTTCTTTTATTATTTTGATTTCATAGAAAAAAAAATAAGAACAAAATAACCAGTGTGGGAGTGTGAACCAGACACACTCTAACCTAGTATCCTTTAGCGTTTAACAGGGAAGATGTGTACAACTTTAATGGCAAGGTGAAGTAAACGAATTTTTGCCTTTGACTTCGTTTTGTTATTGTTGTTTACTTCGGAAGAAAAAGAGTACGTTTCATCAGTGAACGTCCACCGTGGGATTGCACATCCAGGATTTTCTTCTGTATTCTGAAATCTTCTCCCCCTTTCCTCCCTCCCCCCTTGAATCCAAGCGTTGCTGAAGGAAAGAAGCTAGTGTGGTGAAATAGTGTGAGACACGTGGGCATTGATAGCTACCATACGTGTTTTCCTACACAAGCGCTTGTGAAAAAAAAAAACGAAACTAAATAAACGAGAAACTGTACTAAATGAAAAGCAACTAAACTTTTCTTTATATGTGAATATTGAATGTTCTTGTTATTGTGTTGCAAGCTCGTTCATTAAATAATATTTTTAATGCCTGTATATTCAAATAGTTTAATATGAAATTTAATTAGTCAATCTGTATGCTGTTATTTGGTTGTTGATCACGCATCAACGGTACAAATCTCACATGTGTGATTTTCCTTCTTCCATCTGACAAAAGGTGTTTTCCTTTCCATATATTTTACATTACATTTCCTAGCAATAGACTGGAATGCATATTTCAATTAGTGATGCCATTATAGATTATCGAAATTAGAAATGAAATCAAAGGCCATGAATGATGCAGGTAAGAGTGCATGGAATTACTTTGCGTTGTATTAAATTTTAAGTCGTGTAAAGCAAACTGGGCGAAGTAAGAACTATTTGCTCCTATCTCAAAAGTAATTAAAATCGAAACTCTGCTGTAGTTGTGCGTTCGGCACAGCGGATGCATGTATTATATCTTTGTTTCTGTGTTGGATTACATCTTCAGGTTGTGACGAAATTTGGAAACGGTCGCGTTTATGCGTTTGTAAAGATATTGTTATACATAGTGACAATTTCAGCGACCACACGGTCACATTAACCCATAAACATTTTTTATCTTACTTTTGTTCCTCCGATGAGCCATCAGAACAAGTGTGTCTATTATCCTTACGCTTACGGTTCTTTCGCACTGATCAGCAGGGATGGTAAACGAAACCAAATTCAGCTAAAAGAGACCGAATTAATTCTATTTCTGTTTCTCGAAACCAAAAAAGAAACCAAAATGTTCTACAAACCGAAACCAAAAACTGTGAAAGAATCCGAAACCAAATTACAACTGAAACCGAAACCAAATTCTGGAAAGGAATCCGAAACCAACTTTAGCTAAAATAAACCGAACTATTTTAGTTTCTGTGTCCCGAAACCGAATGAGAAACCAAACACTATTCCAGAAACAGAAACCAAAAGTTGTGAAAGAAACCGAAACCAAATTCTGGAAAAGAATCCGAAACCAAGTCAGCTAAAAGAAACCGAACTATTTTAGTTTCTGTGTCCCCAACCCGAATGAGAAACCAAACACTATTCGAGAAACAGAAACCAAAAGTTGTGAAAGAAACCGAAACCAAATTACAACTGAAGCCGAAACCAAATTCTGGAAAAGAATCCAAATCCAAGTCAGCTAAAAGAAACCGATCTATTTTAGTTTCTGTGTCCCGAAACCGAATGAGAAACCAAACACGATTCAAGAAACAGAAACCAAAAGTTGTAAAAAAAAACGAAACCAAATTACATCTGAAACCGAAACCAAATTCTGGAAAATAATCCAAAACCAACTTCAGCTAAAAGAAACCGAACTATTTTAGTTTGTATGTCCCGAAACCGAATGAGAAACCAAGCACTATTCCAGAAACAGAAACCAAAAGTTGTTAAAAAAACAAAAAAACGAAACCAAATGACAACTGAAACCGAAACCAAATTCTGGAGAAGAAACTGAAATCAAATACAGCTTTAAAAAAACGAATTACATTGGTTTATGTTTCTCGAAGCCAAATTAGAGACCAAAAGATTGCAGAAACGGAAATAAAAAAAATTGTGAAAGAAACTGAAAGCAAATTACAACGGAAACTGAAACCAAAATGCAGCTAAAAGGTGTCTGTTTCTCGAAACAAAATAGAAAAAAAAAAAAAGAAAGAGAAACCAAAAGCTGTGAAAGAAACAGTAACATAATTACTACTGAAATCCAAACCATTTTCTACCAGTAGAAAGCAAAAACGCAATAATTGGTGAGGGCGACGGACAAATAATACTATGAGGTTAAGTGAGACTGGAGTCCAAATTCAAACGTGAGGATATAGCAAGTGTTTGAAGCATAAATAGTATTTTGTTTTATTATTTGTTATTTTCAATCGCATAGGAATCAAACGGCACTTCGTGTTATTTTTGATACAAAAAATATTATTTTAATAATTTATTTTTGTTTTACATCTTGAACCTTAGTTCTAACTTACCGCACCTCAGTCAAGGGCACAAAATCTGAGAAAGTAAAAGCCGGCATCTTCAAATAACGAACCTTCAAGAATTTACTATCACTTAATTATGTTTTTAAGTAAGGTAAAATTAAAGCTATCCCCTGTGCGATACGCACGCGCTGTGAACGGCGCATGGGAGATGTGGAGGTAGCGCTCCACATTTTCTTGACCTACGGTACGAAGTGAGGTGGGGTGCTCAGTCCCACGCTCGACCGCCTTTACCTCCCCAAGGTGCCCAGGAATACCAAGGACATTCCGGTACTCAATTTGATAGGAGGCTGAGTTCACCTCCGAGCGCCAGGCATGGGAACACTGCGAGAAAAGTCTCCTGTGTCCTGGCCGATTCGTAGTCAGACACGCTACCGTCTGAGCCACGGCGACTCATATGTATTTAAGTAAAATATATAATTTCCACTACATGATTTCTGTAAAGAAAAAAAGCTAAGAAACATCCACAGGAAAGAAATAGTATCATGGAGAAATAGTATGGAGTTACCGGTTTGGTGCTAAACTGAACATAACTAATCGTGATTTTATCAATAGCATTTGTTACATTTAAATGACATTTTTGCTTCCTCTTGCTAATTTAAAACTTCCGGGAACTTATTGAGAACTCTGGAGCAAATTAGCTTCCAGGCTGAACCCTGAAAAAAGGATAATGTCTTAAAAACCGTAAATGTCCCGGGCAATCCAGGACGTTCATTCTGTAAATAGTCATTCTGTAAATCAATAATTCTTTGCAAACTAGTTCCTCCTCCAACGCATGTTGCCCAGTTGCACGGAAAATTCAGTACAAGATCACGCCCACCCGTAGAGTTGGCAGAAAACTTTCAATTTTTTGTGTTACTTGCATCTTCATGTTTCTCATTTGTTTGGTAATTATTTTATAACATTTATTTATGCTCTTTAGGCATCTATGGCTCAGGACGGGATAGGTAGGAGAAAGAAGTCGGGACGAAGTCGGCCAGAGCCTAAGTTAAAGGTGTTTAGATTTTCCTGGTGTGACTGTTGATAAAAACTTTGGAAAATCCTGTTGGGATGGTCAGCCACTGGTATCGATGGCGGGATCTTTCAGATGCAAAGCCAACACTCTACCAACTGAGCTACGCCGCTATATGTTCGTAACTTTGAAAAGACACGACTGTTATGTGTTTGTTATAAATTTATGTATATACTAAAAGCTCCATTGTCCGTAGCTCGGGTTTATCCAGAAAGTATGTTTCGCAAAAACAAAATACAAAAAAATTAATAATAAAAGCAAGAAGAAATAGTGGGCTGAAAAACCACAACGGTAGGCCTATATATTGC
>JAGDQP010064683.1:711-11534 GCA_022664845.1 Lepisma saccharinum | reverse complement strand
AAATATTTCAGTGCTGTTTTCATTTTCCCCATTGTATAAAAAGAAAAGACAACTCAGTGTTCCTCGTTTGGTCCAACCACTTTGTTAAAATGGGGTAGTCATTTAAATTAATAGTAAATTTCATAACACATCAAAAATCTTTAACATACTCATTAACATAAACCTTCAGTTTCTGTTTTTAAGTGCAGAAGCTATGTGAACTGACAATAATATAGGCAATAAGGTATTAATAATTAATTACTGCGAGAGATAGATGAATAATGTAATTTCTGTTTTATAAATTATACAAAATTTGTAAAATATTTTTGAATATTTCCAAACTAATGTCTCTTTCTATCGGTATACAAAGTAATCAAAAACGTTTATGCCGTTCTAGAGCAGTGAAAAGCAAAGAGCAATTCAGTGGACGGTATGTACCTTTACAATTTCGAAGTACGCTCCATCAGCATCCAATACCTTTTGCCAACGTTCCTACAGCTACAAAATACCCAGGCGATGAAAGTCGGCGATCTTAGAGGCAAAGAAGTCCGTGAGTGCGTTCCGCTGGTCTCCCTCATTGGCGAAGGATTTCCCACGGAAGTGGTTGTCGACGGAATAAAAGAGGTGGCAATCTGTTGGCGCAAGGTCCTGTAAATATGGTGCAAGGCACAGTCTCTCCCAGCCAAGTGGCTGAAGGATCTCCCGGGTCCTCTTGTCACATGTAGCTTGGTATTGTCGTTGAGGAACAGCACGCCCTTGCGATTCACCAATGCAGGTGCAACAGGCAAAAAGTATCCCCGGTAAAAGTTACCCCCGGTACAAAATGCATAGGCAAATCCTACCCCCTAAAATGTCACCAATTTTGATAGGGGATAATTCTGGTCTGACCAAGAAGTAAAGCTAAAAGGATATAATTTGCCTAGGCAGGATGTACGCTCTACAAAAAAGTATTGTCATGTTGAAAAAGGGGGTAGTTATTGCCTGTTAACAGATACATAGGGGGATATTAAATACCTATCAGTATGTAACCCCACGAAAAACAGCATTATAGCTAATTGTTGGCATAAAAAAACCATTAATACTTTTCAGGTCTTAAACAAGTACGCATTGGGGTATCATATGCCTAAACAAGATGTACCCCCCAAGGAGGAAAGGATTATAGCTTATTCTCAAGATTTCAAAAGCGGTCAATACTACTCAGAACTTAAATTTATACAAAGGGAGTTATCATATGCCTAACCAAAATGTACCCCGACGGCAAACAGCACTATAGCTAACTGTTGGCACAACAAAAGCCGTTAATACTTTTCAGGTCTTAAACATATACACAGGGGGAATTATAGGCCTAGGTAAGATCTACCCCCCAAGGAGAAAAGGATTATAGCTTATTCTGAAGACTTTAAAACCGGTCAATACTATTCAAGACTTAAACATATACACAGGAGTATCATATGCCTAGGCTAACGTCCCCCCACGGAAAAGAGCACTATAGCTAATGGCTGAGATATCAAAAGTAGAACATACTTTAAAGGAATTAAACCCATACAAAGTATCATATGCGTAGGCAAGATGTACCCTCGAAGGAGAAAAGGGTTAAAGCTAATTCTTAAGATTTCAAAAGCTGTCAATACTATACAGGACTTAAACATATACACAGGGGTATAATATGCCTAGGCAAAACGTACCCCCACGGAAAACAGCACCACAGCTAAATGTTGAGATATCAAAAGCGGTTAATACTTTCCAAGAATTATACACGTACAGAGTAGGTATCACATGCTAGGCAAAATGTACCCTCACGGAAAACAGCACTATAGATAATTGCTGAGATATCAAAAGCCGTTCAGAGCCACGATGGCTCATTTGGTAGAGCGCGTACCTCTGGTGCTAGGGGTCATCTGATCGATCCCTGCTAATACCATGTGGGCTTTAAGGTGGACGAACACCATGTGCGTGGGTTTTCTCGGGGTGCTTCCTTTTCCTCTCTCTTTCTTCATTCCATCAATTCATATCATTATCAAACAAAAGACCTAGCCATACTTGCCCAAAGCCCTTAATATCAATTCAATTCAATTTAATCAGAAGCTGTTAACACTTTTCAGGCCTTAAACTTTTACACATAGTGGTAACATATGCCTAGGCAAAATGTACCACCACGGAAAACAGCACTATACCTAATTGTTGGCATAAGAAAAACCGTTAATACCTTTCATATATTAAGCATATACACAGGGAGAGATCATATGTCTACGCAAGATGTACCCAACAAAAAGAAAAATATTATACCTAATTCTAAAGGTTTTAAAAGCGGTCAATACTATTCAGGTTAAACATACACAGGGGGTATGATATGCCTAGGCAAAATGTTCACCCCAAGGAGAAAAGGATTATAGCTTATTCTAAAAATGTCAAACGCAGTCATTACTATTGAGGAGATAAACATATACACAGGGGGGGGGAGTCTCAGTTGCCTAGGCAAAACGTACATACCCAATGTAAACAGCACTATAGCTAATTACTGAGATTTCAAAAGCTGTTATTACATTTCAGGCCTTAAACATAAACACTGGGAGTATCATATGAATAGGCAAAATGTACACAATAGGAAGAAAAGATTATAGCTAACTGTTAAGATTTCAAAGCGGTCAGTACTGTTCAGGACTTATACACAGGGGGTATCATATGCCTATGCAAAATGTACCCCACGGAAAAATGCACTATAGCTAATTTTTGGCATAAGAAACGCCGTTAATACACCTCAGGTCTTAAATTTTTACACAGGGAGGTATCATATGCCTCCCTGTGAAAAATATACATCCACGGAAAAATGTATTATAATTAGATGTTAAGATTTCAAACGCGGTCAATATTATTGAGGACTTAAACTTATACACAGGGGAGTAAAACTTGGCTAGGCCAAACGTATCCTCCACGGAAAACTGCAATATCGCTAATTACTGAGATATTAAAAGCGGTTATTACTTTTCAGGCCTTAAACATATACACAATGGGTCATCTATCGTATAACTAGGCAAAATGTACCCGTCACGCAAAAAAGCACTATAGCTAATTGCTGAGATGTCAAAAGTAAGTAATACTTTCTAGGAATGAAACATATACAAGAGGGATATCATATGCTTAGGCAAAATGTACCCCCCACGGAAAAGAACACTACAACCAACTGTTTGAATATCAAAAGCAGTTAATTCTTTTCAGACCTTAAACACATGCAAGGGAGTATCATATGCCTAGGCAAGATGTACTCCCAAAGAGAAAACGATTATAGCTAATTCTTAAGATATCAAAAGAAGTCAATACTTTTCAGGACCTAAACATATAAACAAGTGCGTATCATATGTCTAAGCAAAACGTACGCCTCATGGAAAATAGCACTACAGCTAATTGTTGACATAACAAAAGCCGTTCATACATTTCAGGCCTTAAACATATACACAAGGGGCATCATATGCCTAGGCAAAATGTATCCCCACGAAAAAAGGATTCTAACTAAATGTTAAGTTTTCAAACAGGCCAATACTTTTCAGAGCATAAACATATACAGAGAGGGGTATGTTTATCACTTGGCTAGGGAAAACACATCATCCACGAAAACAGCACTATGGCTAATTGCTGAGATATCAAATTCGTTTAATACTTTTCAGATCTTAAACATATACACAGGTAGGTAACATAAGCCTAGGCAAGATGTACCCCCAAGGAGAGAAGGATTATAAATAATTCTTGATATTTCAAAAGCGGTCAATACTTTTCAGGCCTTAAACATATTCAAAGGATTATCATATACTTAGACAAGACCTACCCAACACGGAGAACAGAACTACAGCTAATTCTTGGCATAACAAAAATCGTTAATACCTTTCAGGTCTTAAACATATACACAGCGGGGATTTATAGGCCTAGGCAAGCTGTATCCCCAAAGGAGAAAAGGATTATGGCTTATTCTAATGAATTCAAAAAAGGACAAAACTATTCAGAACTTAAACATATATACTGAGGGTATCATATGCGTAGACAAAATATACCCCAACGGAATAGAGCACTATAACTAATTGATAGCATATTAAAATCCGTTAATACTTTTCAAGTGTTAAGCATATAAACAGGTAAAATCATATTACTAGGCAAGATGTGACACCAAAGAAAAAAGGATTATATCAAAGGCGGTTAATATTATTCAGGATTTAAGTATACACACAGGGGGTATCATATGCCTAGCCAAGACGTATCACCCAACGGAATAGAGCACTATAGCTAATTGCTGAAATATCAAAAGCAGCTAGTACATTCTGGGAATAAAACGTATAGAAGGAGGATATCATATGCTTAGGCAAAATGTACGCCCCACGGAAAAGAACACTACAACCAATTGTTTGAATCTTAAAAGCCGTTAATTCTTCTCAGACCTTAACACATGCAAGGGGAGTATCATATGCCTTGGCAAAATGTACCCTCAAAGAGAAAATGATTATAGTTAATTATTAAGATATCAAAAGAGGTCAATACTATTCAGGACTTAAACATATAAACAGGTGGGTATCATATGCCTAGGCAAAACGTACGCCACATGGAAAACAGCAGTACTGCTAATTGTTGGCATAACAAAAGACGTTAATAATTTTCAAGCCTTAAACATATACACAAAGTGCATCATATGCCTAGGCAAAACGTACCCCTACGTAAAAAGGATTATAAGTAAATGTTAAAATTTCAAACCCAGTAAATACTATTCATAGACTTAAACATATACACAGGGGGATCAATTGCCTAGGCAAAACGTACCACACACGGAATATAGTACTACAGCTAATTGTTAGCTTAACAAAAGCTGTTATTACATTTCAGACCTTAAACATATACACAAGGGGTATCATATGCCTAGGCGAAATAAACCCCACGGAAAAGAGTTTTATAACTAAATGTTAAGATTTAAACGCTGTCAATGTTATTCAAGGACTTAAACATATGCACTGGGGGGTATCACTTGGCTAGGCAAAACGCATCTTCCACGGAAAACAGCACAATGGCTAATTGCTGAGATATCAAAAGCTGTTAATACTTTTCAGGTCTTAAACATATACACTGTGTACACAGGGTGGTATCATATGACTAGGTAAAATGTACCCCCTCACGGGAAACTACACTATAGTAATCGCTGAGATAGAAAAGCAGCTAATTCTTTCCAGGAATTAAACATATACAAGGACGGTATCGTACACCCCAAGGAAAACAACACTACAATTTATTGTTGGATTATCAAAAGCCGTTAATTCTTTTCAGGGCTTAAACATATACGTAAGGAAGTATTATAAGCCTAGGAGAGATGTATCTCCAAGGAGAAAAGTATTATACCTAAATCTTAAGATTTCAAAAGCGGTAAATACTTTTCAGGCTTTAAACATATACGCAAGGGGTACCATATGCTTAGGCAAAATGTACCCCACGAAAAACGGAGTATAACTAAATGTTAAGATTTCAAACGCACTCAATACTATTCAGGACTTAAACATATACACAGGGGTGTATTACCTCCCTAGACAAAACGTACCCCCCACCGAAAACAGCACCATAGCTAACTACTGAGATATCAGAAGCGGTCAATACTTATCATGTCTTAAAAATATACATTGGGGTATCATATTCTTAGCAAAAATGTACCCCCAGGAAAAAAGATTATAGCTAACTATTAAGATTTCAAAAGAGGTCAATACTATTCAGGACTTATATACAGGGGGCGTCATATGCCTATGAAAAATGTACCCTCACGGAAACAGATCTATAGCTAATTGTTGGCATAAGGAAAGCCGTTAATAACTTTCAGGTCTAAAACATAAAAATCCCTTTCGGTAGGCCTACAGGCTGAGGTAGATTTCGAAGTTTCGTTGGGAGCAGGGGCTCGCCCCCCAACTTCAGTGCTTTGGAGAGGATGCGCCTCCTTTATCTTAACCAAAATCTCCCTGCAGCGGTACACCACCACGGAGTACATCTGCACCCTCCCACGGGGGGCTCCGCCCCCAAAGGGAAGAATTGCCCCATTTATACTCTTGGCCATACACCTTCATTGAAAATTTCGTTTTTCTACCTTCAATGATTTGGAAATTGGGTTTTTGAGGTTGCCATTTTGGATCCAAGTTGACAACTTTTTGAAAGTTTTCTTATATTGTCGCGACCTACTTGTAATAGTACAACTTCAAGTAAAATTTCATTTATCCAGCTCAAACGATGTGCAAAATGGGATTTTGGGCTGTCATTTTGGATCCAAGATGGCGACTTTTCCCAAATGTTGTGATATTTCCCTAAGCTACTCGTCATAATGCACCTTTATGCCAAATTTCGTATCTCTATCTCAAACGGTGTGGAATATGGATTTTTAGGTCCGCCATTTTGGATCCAAGATGGCGTCTTTGAACTCATTAGGTAAAATTTTCGTAATCAAAAAGTGATGTTGTACCTTTACGCCAAATTTAATTTCAATAGCCCCAGCGGTTTAGGCTGTGTATTCTATACAACAATGGGTTCGGCGGCCATTTTGGATCCAAGATGGTGACCGATTTTGCTCATTAACGAACTTAACCGAGCTATTAAGCCTAGAAACAACATATAAAAATTTGGTTCAAATATCTTCAAAATTATGGCCGCTAGCGTGTTAATATATAAATATATATATAAATGTATACTTTCATATCGTACCGATCTCAATAGGTATATTTTCTTCGAAATCTACCTGAAAACAGGAAAGTACCATATGCCTAGGCAAAATGTTCTCCAAGGAGAAAAGGATTATAGCTCATTCTACTGATTTCAAAAGCAGTCAATACTATTCAGGACTTAAACATATACACAAGGGGTATCATATGCCTAGGCGAAAAGTATCCCCACGGAAAACAGAACTACAGCTAATTGTCGACATCACAAAAGCTTTTATACTTTTCAGCTCTTGAACATATACACGATGGGGTATCATATGCCTAGGCAAAATGTAAACCACACGGAAACCAACACTTTAACCAATTGTTGGAATATCACTTCTTTTCTGGTCTTAAACATATACACAGGGAAGTACCATATGCCTAGGAAAGATGTACTCCGGAAGAGAAAACGATTATACCTAATTTTTAAGATTACAAAAGCCGTCAGTACTATTCAAGATTTAAACATAAACACAGGTGGGAGTTATATGCCTAGGCAAAAAATCCGCCCCACGGAAAACAGCACTTTAGTTAATTGTTGGCATAACAAAACCTGTTAATACTTCTCAGGCCTATAAATCTATACACAAGGGAGTATCAAATGGCTAGGCAAAATATACCCACACGGAAAAAAGGATTAAAACTAAATACTAAGATTTCAAACGCTGTCAATATTATTCAGGATTTAAACATATACATAGGATGTATCACTTGTCAATGCAAAACGTATCCTCCGGGGAGAACAGTACTATAGCTAATTATTGAGATATCAAAAGCGGTCAATACTTTTCAGGTCATAAACATATGTACAGGGCTATAATAATATGTCTAAGTAAAATATACCCTTCACGGAAAACTGCACTATATCTAATTGCTGAGATATCAAAAGCAACTTATTTTCTCCAGGATTTAAACTTTTCAAGAGGGGTATCATATGCGTAGGCAATATATACCCCTCATGGAAAACAACACTACAATTATATCTTGAAATATGAAAAGCCGTTAATTCTTTTGATTTCTTAACATATACACTGGGGGGTATCATAAACCTAGACATGATGAACCCCCAAGGAGAAAAGGATTATAAATAATGCTTGAGATTTCAAAAGCGGTCAATACTTTTCAGACCCTAAACATATACAAAGGGTATCATGTACCTTGGCAAAATGTACCGCCCGGAATACAGCACTATAGCTAATTGTCGGCATAGCAAAAGCTGTTAATACTTTTCAGGTCTTAAACATATACACAAGGGGCATCACATGCCTAGGCAAAATCTATCCCCACGAAAAGATGATTATAACTAAATGTTAAAATTTCAAACGCAGTCAATGTTATTCATGACTTAAACATATACACTGGGGGGTATCACTTGGCTATGCAAAACGCATCCTCCATGGGAAACAGTACTATGGCTAATTGCTGAGATATCAAAATCGGTTAACACTTTTCAGGTCTTAAACATATAAACAGGGAGTATCATATGACTAGGTAAAATGTATTCCTCACAAAAAATTGCACTATAGCTAATTGATTAGATATCAAAAGCAGCTAACTATTTCCAGGATTTAAACATATACAAAGGCGGTATCGTATGCCTAGGCAAAATGTACCCCCCATGGAAAACAACGTTACAATTAATTGTTGGAATATCAAAAGCTGTTATATTTTCAGGGCTTAAACATATTCACAGGTGGGTAACATAAGTCTAGGCAAGATGTACCCTCAAGGAGAAAAGGATTATAAATAATTCTTGATATTTCAAAAGCGGTCAATACTTTTCAGGCCTTAAACATATTCCAAGGATTATCATATACTTAGACAAAATCTACCCAACACAGAAAACCAGCCCAAAACCTACCCAGCTAATTCTTGGCATAATAAAAGCCATTAAAGCTTTTCAGGCCTTAAACATGTAAACAAGGGGATATCATATGCCTAGGCAAAATATACCCCCACAGAAATAAGGATTATAACTAAATGTTAAGATTTCAAACACGGTCAATACTTTTCAGAGCTTAAACATATACAGAGAGGGGTATCACTTGCCTAGACAAAACGCCCCCAGGGAAAAGAGCACTGTACCTAATTACTTAGATATCAAAGGCGGTTAATACTTTTCAGGTCTTAAACATATTCACAATGGGGTATCATATGTCTTTGCAAAATGTACCTCCAGGAAAAAAATATTATAGCTAACTGTTATCATTTCAAAAGCGGTCAATACTACTCACGACTTAAATTTATACAAAGGGGGTATCATATGCCTTGGCGAAATGCACTCCCCAAAAAACAGCACTACAGCTAATTCTGGGCATAACAAAAACAGTTAATACTTTTCAGGTCTTAAACATATACACAGGGGAATTATTATAGGCCTAGGCAAGCTGTACACTCAAAGGACAAAAGAATTATAGCTATAGAAAAGAAAAGGCTTATTCTAATGATTTAAAAAAAACGTCAAAACTATTCAGAACTTAAGCATGTACACAGGGTATTATATGCCTAGACAAAATATAACCTAACGGAATACAGCACTATAGCTAATTAATGGCATATTACAAGCCGTAACACTTTTCAGGTGCTAAGCATATAAACAGGAAAAATCATATTTCTAGGCAAGATGAACCCCCAAAGAGAAAAGGATTATAGCGAATTGAAAAAAATATCAAGAGCGTCTAATAGTATTCGCGAATTACGTATACACACAGGGGGTATCATATGCCTAGCCAGAAAGTATCCCCACGGAAAACAGCACTATGGCTAATTGTTGGCATCAGAAAAGCCGCTTATACTTTTCAGGTCTTAAACATATATACAGTGTATCATATACCTTGTCAAAATGGACCCCTCACTGAAAACAGAACTATAGCTAATTGCTGAGTAATCAAATGCAGCTAATACTTTCCAGGAATTAGATAAAATATAGGAGGGTGTACCATATGCCTCGGCAAAATGTACCCCCATGAGAAAGAAATTATAATTAATGTTAAGATTTCAAACGGAGGCAATACTATTCAGGACTTAAAAATATACAAATCATATGCCTGCGCAAAATGTATCCCCCAAGGACAAAAGGATTATAGCTTATTCTGAAGATTTCAAACGTGATCAATACTATTCAGGAGTTAAACATATAACCAGGAAAGTATCAATTGCCTAGGCAAAACGTGCCTTCCACGGAAAACAGCACTACCGCTAATTATGGGCATAACAAAGCTATTAGTACATATCAGGTCTTCAACATGTACACAATGGGGTAATATACCTGGGCAAAATGAACCCCGCACGGAAAACAGCACTATACCTAACTACTGAGACATCAAAAGCAGCAATTACTTTCGAGGAATTAAACATATACAAGGAGGGTTATCGTATGCCTTTGCAAAATGTACCCCCACGAAAAAAATATTATAACTATATGTCAAGATTTCAAAAGCGGTCAATGCTATTCAGGACTTATACACAGACGGGTATCATGTGCCTATGCAAATTGTACCCCCACTGAAAACAGCACTATAGCCAATTGTTTGCATAATAAATCCTTTAATACTTTTCACGTCTTAAACATATACACAGGGAGGTTTCATACGCCTAGGAAAAATGTACCCCCAATTAGAAAAGGATTATAGTTCATTCTACTGATTTCAAAAGCTGTCAATACCATTGAGGAATTAAACATATACAAAGGGGGGTATCACATGCCTAGGCAAAAAGGTACCCCCCACAGAAAACGGCACTGCAACTAATTGTTGGCATAACAAAAGCCGTTAATGCTTTTCAGACCATAAACATATATACAAGAGGGTATCATACGCCTAGGCAAAATATACCCCCAGGAAAAAAATGTTTAAAAAATGTTAAGATTTCAAACCGGTCGATACTATTCACGACTTAAACATATATGCCTAGGAAAAATGTACCCCAACGGAAAAACAGCACTATAGCTAATTGCTGAGATATCAAAAGCAGCAAATACAAATGGTGTGGGTATCATGCCTAGGCAAAATGTACCCCCGCGTAAAACAGCACTACAGCTAATTGTTGGCATAACGAAAGCAGTTTATACTTTTCAGGTCTTAAACATAATTAGGTGGGAATCACATTCCTAGTGAAAATAAATCACATACCTTTTCT
>JAGDQP010064682.1:0-11534 GCA_022664845.1 Lepisma saccharinum | reverse complement strand
ATAAAGTGACTGTATATGAGAGCACGCCCCATGCTTTTCTTTTTAGTCATGTATAAACAAAATTATTTGTAACTTTTTATTACGAACTGTTTAAGAAAAGTATGTCTTTAAAAGCTTTTTTTATTAATTTTCTTCTTATTTTTAAGTAACAACATCTCGCCCAAATAATACTGGAAGATTTTACTAGTAGCCCAAAAAGTCGAAAGTCGCCTAACTCCAAACATCGGAAGACAAATCGGCTTAGGTGTAGCCCAATTCGCTACTTTTTGCCCAATCTGGTAACAATGACCTCGTCCCCGTTTTATCCCCTTTGAAACAAAATCAGTTGAGCTAGAAACATGATATTTGGTGCGGAAATTCTTTTTTTCAGTTCATTAACAACGGTTATCTTTTTCGACACGCCTAGGGGCGGTGAGGGGGTGAAATGTTCGTAAGTAGTGGTATATGAAAACTCCAAAACTTAGAAACTTGAAATTTGGCATGCGTGTGTTCTTAGGACAAAGAACAGTTAACGACAAAGTCGCCCACCCTCAGCAGGAAATAATTTGTTACTCTTTTTAATTTCAAGCTATGAAATAAAAAAGAACTATTTTAAAAAAAATCAAATTTTGATCGTTGCAAACCAGAAATCATAGATTCATTAGTTATATAATTTTTAATTTACATTTCGATTGAGTTACTAGTAAGATTTGAGGAAAATATAGTACGTAAGATATGAGTAACTACTAATAGTTACTATGGCAGTAGTTGTAGTAATGGTAGCTGAGTAATAGTTATTGTAGTAGTAGCAGCGCAGTCGTAGTAATTGCAGTAGTAGTAGTAGTTGTTGTTGTTATTATTATTGCAATAGTAGTAGGAGTTGTAATAGTAATAGTTGTAGTAGTATTAGTTGTAACAGTAGCAGCAGTTGTTGTTGTTGAAGTGTACGTAAAATAAAATAATAGCTTAGCCAAGCAATACGTTTTAATTAAAAACTAAAAACGTGTAACAGTTTCACCAACTAACTAACTACGTGGCCTCATCAGACACACTAAATTACATAAACAACACAACTTCTAACTAGGTAGTAGGAACAGGGGGTGGAAGGGATTCAGTGAATGTTGTTAATTAATTATTAATTCACTTTGTGTAGAAGGTACGGGATTGGCTGGCAGGGGGCCAATCAGGAACCAGATAACTGTCTAGTTAGAAGTTGTGTTGTTTATGTGATTTAGTGTACCTGATGAAGCCAAGTAGTTGGTTAGTTGGTGAAACTGTTACACGTGTTTTGTTTTTAATAAAAACGTATTGCTTGGCTAAGCTATTATTTTATTTGGCGTTAAGTAAATAAAAGCAAAGTTTGGACATGGAAAATATTATAGTATTAGTTGTAGAAGTAGTAGTAGTAGCTGTTGTCCTTGTTCTTGCTGTGGCATTAGCAATAGTAGTAGTACAACTGTTAGGGTTACATATATATTTTATTCATCAGCACCAATGGGCTTGCTAATCAGCTAGTGTTAGATAAAATCGGGAAATATTAATGAATGATGTTCAAACTAATAATGTTCCTAAGATCTATACCTAGAGGCTTAAATGGGTTATCAACCATTTTGGTATGTTCCACGAGGGTTTGAAAAGAGAGCCTCTGATTATAAGAACGAGAATAGCCAGTCGTTTAGGAGGGACTTCGGTGGAGGAGTACACGGATAATATAGCAGAGGAAAGCTCACAAACTCCTGAATTACAAGAAAGGATGATTTGGTATAAGAGCTGGAGAGACATCAGCGGGGGGCGATCACTTAGCCAGACGACCTACAAACACTTATCCAATCGGGAAAATCCCCTTCCTTTTCATTGTAGGAACTGTAACTCAACTTCTAAGATTAGATCTTGCAGGATCAGCTTCACATTAATCACAACAATCAAGAGAAAGAGGTCGGGAAAGATGTAGAAAATAGATTTTTTTTTTTTACATTTTTGCGTTGTCCTTTCTTTTTTTCATTTTATCCATTGTTGCTTTCTTCGTCCCGTTTTCTAAAACTTTTGTACTTTAGCTTCGATAACAAGATTTCACTTTGGTTTCCTTGCTTTCTTCTTTTTTATTCCTTTAACTTTGTCTGTTCCTTTGTTTTTCGGTTTCCGCGAAAGATGAAAACAAGAAAAAGAAGAGAGAGAGAAACCCGTTATTTGAAGAGCAATTTCATCGTGGGGCGTGTGATTGGATTGCCTTGTGATTCAACTGTCCGATATCCGATATGTTGCCATTTCCGCCAATCATGATGGTATCCTTCGACTTATACTAATAGAAAAAGCAGAAGAGGAGGCAGAAACAGTTTTCGATGGATCTTCAAAGTAGGAGGCTGCTTTTTGGTAATGATTTCGATCGGACAAGGATAGAGGGGAAAAAAAGACGTTTCAGATTGAAGTTTACAGAATTGGATGGGATATGTCTCATGTGTCGTAATCTGCCTACAAATACAACACACACACATTTTTAGGAAGAAAGGAACAAGGATTTTATCTGTAATTGAGAAGTTGCATGGAAAACGGACCTCTTGGAAGTTAACCCCTTTTTGTTTCTGAATTCGAATTTTATTTATGGCCTTTAGGCAACTACGGCTCAGACCGGAATAGGGGAGGGGAAAGAATGCGAGAAGGTGTCAGTCAAGGCCTAAGTTGAAGGTACCATCCTGCATTTGTGACAAAGGAAAAACCTTCGAGAAACCTCCGTCAGGATGTTGGCCTCTGGGGTTGAAGCCACGACCTCCCGAATGCTAAGCCAAAGCTCCACCACTGATCCACGGCCGCTCGGTGCATACCCTCTCTGTGTCAGTGGTACATTTAGTTAGAGCTGCGATTCTACTAATAATCGCAAAGGATCCGGTCCCTTGATAGCATTTTAGACACGCAAGCACTACTTTTCATAAAATAGGCTGGCAACACTGACATCTGCAGTGCTTAGGTTCGGAAAATTCACAGTACTTGTGTTCAATAATGTTTATGCCAAGTTTGGCGCAGTTAGGTGTAGCTGAATGGAAGCAAATTGAATTAATATTTTTTAATGTGCAGGCAACGCTGAACTACTACACCAAACAAGACTATTTCGTCGGCTATGATTAGTCTAGCTAAGACCTTTCGAACGACACCTCGTACATATCTCTACACCTCATAGTTTATGAGATACATTTGTAGCATGAGCTGGCTATACTCTTCTTTAAAGTTTAGAGCTAATTCCACACCCACCTAATTCAGCTGAATTGACATCTTTGAAATTCCATGTTTTTTCCAAATAGTAAAACAAACTATTGCAAGGTGTGTCCGTTATTATTAGTCAAAATATACACAAAATTTGCAATGAAATACAACTCTAGTACAATGGAAACATTTCACAAAAAGTGAAGTAATTGTGGGTATCTTTTAAACAAACAATCAAACTTCCACGACACGGTCCAGAGCTGAATCTGGTCACCAAATCAATCGGGTCATTCAGGTCAATTTTTCCCCCGGATCTATGCTTGAGGCCCGGTCTGACCCGGTGACCCGATTTTGACCCAATAACCCGGAGGACGAAGCTGAGATTTCAACCTTTCCTTATTAATTATATACTGTTGCGTTTGAACATTCTTTCTAGCTTAGGTGACCGGGAACAGGGGTGTTACTCCTCAGTGTACAAAAATACTGCGCTGTAAAGTTCCTAATAATAGTAATAGCATATGGAAATGGTCGCATATCTCCGGAAAGAACAAAAATGCCGCCAGAGGTGCGCAAATACCCGTCGGAAAGACTACTCTGAAAGAATTTTGTGTTTGAAGTATTAAAGAAAGGATAAAAGCATTAAAATCTTTTAAAATGGTCAAATATGAAGATCCCGTACATAGCTCATTTGTCACGAAAACTCACATACAATAGAGCATCGATTATTCGGATGAATTGGAGACCGGTAGTGTCCGAATAGCCGATCATCCGGATAACGATTTCAGGATAATCGATGCTCTACTGTTGTATAATATGGGTTGATTCTAAGCACAGGAAGAAGACCGGTCACTGGGTAAATTGGGTTAAGATTCGATCATCGAATCTCCTAGTTAACTCAGTCAGGTTATTTCGGTCAAGACTGGATCCCGAGTCATTCGGGTCAAGTTTCGAAGAGGATCACCGAGTCTCCGGGTCACCTACGTTTGGATCAGCCCGGGTCACCAAAAGTGACCTGGTTTCATCTCTGGAACACGATCAGGCTGTACGTTCTATTCAGTCATGCCAGATATCCTTATAAAGCAGGTGACGGTAATTTCACCATGTTTACAAATCTGCCACCTATCCTGAATTTCTTTGTGGATAGCCGAAATGTTGAAGTAGTTACCGTGAGTGAAGAATACCTTTCATAAATATACAATCCTGCAACCAACTCTAATGTTAGTAAGGAAAACATCCTATATTACATTATATTTAAATGTTCGTTATCATGGAAATCTTAAGGGGCACTCCCTATGATCTTGGTATCATCCAATTTATGTCCTCAACGCAAACAACGCAGTATAGGCCAGTGTCAATTTGATTTTTTAGTTTCAGAGAACATACCTTCACATATTCTTTCTTATTATATTTAAATGCGCAAATATTTAGTGGTTACCATGAAAACCGTAGAGAAAACCTCTGTAAACTTGGTGTCGTTCAAGTCATGTTGTCAACGGGAGCAATGCAAGTTAGCTGGTGTAGGTTTAGTTTAAGATCCTTGACATGATATTTTTTCATGTATTTAAATGAAGTGTTGGTTAGCAAGGAAAACGCATATAACTTTGGAATTAGAGGATATAAGTGGTGATTAGTGTTGCCCACAAGACTAGATTTAGGCTGTCTCGTCTCGAAAATGTCTTGTCCATAGACTCTCTCGGCTCGAAAAGATGTATATTTTACATTACCAGTATTGTGTCTCGTTTCGTCTTGTGGGGAACATTAGTAGGGATCAGTTTAAGTGTCTAATTCTCGAGATCGTTGATTACACCTAACTAAAATATTATATAGGAAGGATATTTAAGGAAAAGAACGAAAAAAAATATTTATGAAGAATAATTTTGAATATTTGTACTTTTAGTTTTATAATATTTATTCCCTCTATCAGACTTACCTTTCACCTCGATGTTGTAGTTGAATTCCTTTGAGTAACCGTTTGTCTACATAATAGTAGCCAATACGCGTTGTTCTCCTACACTTCTGGTAGCTTGCTTTCTGTATGGAAGGCATGTATATCTCTTTCTGTGTGTGCGTGTGTATGTGAATATATATGTGGCGGGGGGGGGGCATAGTGCTCAGGTATACTGTCTTCTCTAATTGGATAAGCACCTGGTTTCGCATGGGAACCCTTGGGCATGGATCATCAATGTCGTCATCGGAGGACTCACTATTAGTGTGTGTGTGTGTGAGAGAGAGAGAGAGAGAGAGAGAGAGAGAGAGAAAATACTAGGAAGCCAGAACAGAAGCAACGGAGCGGATGGACGCTCGCACGGTTGTTTTGGGTTTGGTTGGGTTGGTGTTACATTACCGTTACGATGGCTTGTTTTTCCGACGTCGAGAGGGTTGAGTTGAGGTGTCTCGGACCTTGTATCTTTATCCCTTGAGGCTTGTCGGAGAAAATGTTTAAGGGAGGGAGAATTCGCCTGTCATAGAGAGATGTTAGTGGAAGTCGCCGCTGCGTCGTCCACTAGTGAAACCGTCGAGATGATTGGCCGCAGGGAGACCTCGGCGCTCTCTAGTTAGTCTAGATGGAAGAAAATTGGCAACACGACCACTGGCCACAGCGGCTTTAACGGTTTATATTCCCTTGCAGGCAGTGGCTGGCTTGCTAAGTCGATTAAAATGCAATTATTTACTTGCTTCAACTCTCCGGCGACTTGCTTTTCCCTTCGCCGCTGTGCAACGCTTCAGTCCCTTCTCTTCCACTACTTCTTCCTTGTGGCATCTCAATTTATAATTTTCTGGGTCTTTTTTTTAAACTCATCCCAAGCGCTGACAAGGAAAGCTGCCAGATAGGAAACTTTCCCTTCCAATGCTAGCTGGTCTGTTAAAAATAAGCTTACTCAATGAGTACGATATTAAGTGATGTCAGCACACAGCTCGTCATACTCATGTATAATAGTATACAACTTAAAGATCTTCCTAACCTCAATTTTAGAACGCTTTATGTTCTATTTAGTCAAACCATAAAATCTTTCTGTAAGCTACAAAGAAGGTCTGTATGAATTTAAAGATGAGTTTTCTTATACTACCAGCAAAGCTAAGAGTGTTCGTTAATTATTTTTTGAATGCTATAAGTGACCACATATCATCATAACTATATCTCTACGTATCAAGGTGGATATGTTATCTTTCAAACCACAAATAGAGAAATATTACAGCTGCAAGGGAAACATAGATATAAAGGAACTTATGTTTAAGGGAGGGAGTTTGTAGTAGATATATGGTAGTAGATGTAAAGAATAGTAGATCAGTAGATATAAAGTAACTTCCCCCCATATATACGCCCTGCTGGTCTAGTGGTTACCGTCGTTGACTGCTGATCGTGATGGCCCGGGTTCGATTCCCGGTTCTGCCAAGAGATTTTTTTCAAAGTGAGAGAGTCTAGAACAGTGCCAACCCAGCATCGTGATGCAGTTGGGTAACTACTGTGAATAAAAGACAGTGACTATCACAGTTGAGAGCTTTGGCTCTCCTCTCCAAACACATCTGGTCAGCGTGGGAGAAGTAGACCAATTCCTCCCTCCGGGGAGAGGCCTCATCCAATAGTGGATTGAATATACATCAACTAATGCAGCCTCTGATCTAGATGAAGTGAATGACTTGCAAAGGGTCGCAGTGTAATAAAGCAAAATAAATCTGGGGACTGAAAAACCAGAGAGGCAGGATTTTTTTGTTCTTGCGGTACCTGGTGACCTCCTACACTTTGCCACGGACTAACCTCATGTCCTCTATGAATTCATTTTATATTCAGAAAAGTTGATAAAATTAAGATCATATTCTTTGGACCTCGACTACTCGATCCTTGATTGATTGTAAGGCTAGCACTTTCTCTTTCTATGTGCGTGGTCACTGGTACAGTAAAAGTCCCGCTGAGGTCCATTGAACGGAGTAGTTTCGAGCCAACTCTACGAAAAGCTCCATGTCTCGTCCTTGGAATCTCGTCAGCTCTACGAAATGCAGGGTATTGTTTGTCACTGAAAGAGCTAGGGGGCGGAATTAACGACCAAATTTATTCGCACCTATTGGAGTTCTAAACGTGGGCCTAAACACACTGGGTTTCCCCCCTACAAGAAAACTGATAAGTGAGGTACTAAGAAAAACACACCAGGTGCCAGGAAAATTCCCCCTACAAATAACACCCTGATTAAATCCATGGTTCTACCAACTGATTTATTGACAAGGCAGCCAGTACAACTAAGTCGCATGACAAAGCAATACAATGCAATTCAAATACGTATTACTTACTTGTAGTGCAGATGTTAAAACATTTATACGCGTACATTTAATACGGTCAGTCGACACATTGGGTACTTGAGTTAGATCCTGCTAGGTGTAAGACAGATCTTGAATGATATAAATTGGTTCTGCATGCATCGTTCTATTATTAAAGAAGTTTCGTCTTGCTAAGCTATAGGTTTCTAAGAACAGTAAACAACAAGTTATGTATTGGCGTTATTCCGACAGTTGCCGTCCCAAACCGGCTGGCGTTTACGTGTGAAAATTAATAGGCCTCGGTGTTTAGGTACATAGACATTATCCTGTTCTCTACTAGATTTCTCAAGGCGCAGGGGTAACCAATGAAATGTATTGTGAATTTCTTATCCGTCTGAGACACAAAATTCAGCAGCGAAGAAAAGGGAAATAACTGAAGAATGGTTATCTTTTCCACGACAATGCAAGAGCACATACACTCGCACAGGTAACGGCAGCACTATAGGAACTCGGGTACACAGCTGCGACATCTTCCATATTCGTTAGATTTAGTACTTCCGAATTAACTGTCTTAGTCAATAAGAATAATCAGTCTTCCACCATCGGAGAATTAATTGTGTGGTTTCAAAAGGAAAGAAGATGGTAATAAGATGATGCGAGGTTCGGAGAGTAGAGTGTTTAGGAAGAATTTCGTAGCTACAGGAGCATATTTCCATTCAGATACGTAGCCAGGGAGGGTGTACGGACACCCAACCACCCCGAAATTTGCTTCCTCTGTTTGCATTAAATTTTTTGACATTTGGAATTTGCCGATCACAGCGGAAAGTTCCTCCTTTCAAACCAATAGCTCTTTTCTCTTAAAATCAACAAGTGCAGCTCAGAAGTGGAACATGATTTTTTAACAATATTCGTACATACTAAACTTTTTGGTCTGAAGATAAATTTTACCTTCTGGATCAATTGACCATATAATTTGAAGAAGAGAAACACTCCAATTTTTTGTGTAACCCAGTTTGATACACAATGTCTGAACAGTAAAAAGGTGCATGAACATTCTAGTACTGTAGAAACATGAATCATTATGATATTCATATAAGCATCACTGCACCAGCCCTAAAAGCTGAGTGAATTACTATCAACAAAGCAAATTAAGAATCTGGGCGACATCTTCAGAAAGGTGAAAACCTTCTGTCATCTCTGTTTGGGGAAGGATCAATAGTAATGCCAAGAACAGAGAGTAAGGAAAACTATTTTGCTTCAAATGGGGAAGAATTTTTTAGACGATTATTCCGTATTTGGATGACCTATAGCAAATTTGTGAAGTCGTTTTGAAGGTTCCATAGCTAATGCATTAGCTTTTCTTGAATCTGTTCTCCCCGTGCACTTGTCACCAACCCAGATAGGTCAGCTGAAGAATGCTATGGGGTATTTAGGGACCACCAGTGAAAGTGAACTTGAGAGTGAATATCTTATGTGGTGCAAAAAGTGGGAAATGCAAGACAGTGGCATTCCATCGAACGCTGAGGCGTCATGAAAACGCTGTGACAAAAAATGGCACATATCAATCGCCTCTTAAAGGTATTAGCAATTTTGAATTGATTTTATTTTAAGGTCTTTAGGTAACTTTGGAACAGGCCTATTAGCAACCCTTTCTGTGAGAACCGCAACAGTTGAGAGATCATTTTCTTCAACGAAGAGGGTTTAAAGTACGAGGGTCATTTCATAAATAATGCACACTAATTTTTTGCGACTTACATGTTTATTGTTTGGAGAGGATCTCTTAACAGGCCTTCAATATAATCTCTCTGCTTGGCAATGACGGAATCCCAACGTCCGGGTAGCTTCTGTATTCCATCAAGGACGCCATCTTTGTGAAGCTGTCGAATGGTTCAGGTAACGGCTGCAGAAAGCTCTTCCAGACATGTAAAGCGACGTCAGCGCATACATTGTTTCAACTTTGGTCCACAGGTCGTTGTCTGGTGACTTATGTCCGGACTGTAGGGAACATAAGGTAATATTTCCCAACCGTATTGGCGAAGCTTTTCACGCACAGCATTAGCGGTGTGCGGGCGAACGTTGTCGTGAAGAATCAGTAGACCTGCTCTGAGCAACTGCGGTGGGTTTTTGTGCAATTTCAGCAGAAATTCACAATAGTACTCTGCTGTGACACCTCTTCCACATGGACCTCTGTCCGTTATGATAATGCCTTGGTGATCGTAAGCAACAATCATCATTTGCTTAACCTTTGATTGAGATCGGTGACACTTTCTTGGTCTTGGAGAAGATGGAGCTCTCCACTCGTTGGATTGTGATTTCAACTCCGGCTCAAAGTCTCTGATCCACGTTTCATCAATAGCAACAATACGACGCAGAAAGTACTCACTTTCAATATTGAATCTTTGTTTCAGCACCGTTGCATTGTCCAGATGTGTCTGCAGCAGTCAAGAAGTGAGGGACCAATCGGGAAGAAATTTATCTCTTCTCTAAATCTTTTGTCAGAATTCGTTATACTGTCGCAGATGGAATCACTGTGATGTCAGAAAGTTCCTCACATGTCACACGGCGATCTTGTTCATGTGCATCTGCCACAAGTTGCACTCTTTTCATCGGTTGATGATTTCGGCCTTCCTGGTCTTGCATCATCCTTTATGCTCACACAACCACTACGGAAACGAGTAGCCCAACGAGAAACTGTACTGCGGTCCACTGTTGTCTCACCACAAACTTCACGTAAGGTACTCTGAATTTCTGTGGGGCTTTTGCCACGTAAGGTTTCAATCTTTATGTACGACCTCTGATCTTCAATAGACACGTTACCCGAGACACCTGCCTCCTCTATTTCTGACACTTGTCACAGCCACACTGTGTTCGCTAGAGAGCGCACAAGCACACGTCCTGCTGCCTCAAGACATCAGCTTCAACTGACGAAATGTTTACCTCGATTTCATCATCCACTCCGCAGTGTTGCCATAGTGTGCATTATTTATGAAATGACCCTCGTATTTACGCAACAGAATGGGTAAGTAACCCTAACGAGAGACTTACTCATTCTGCGAGAGTGGTCTAGTCTTGATGTCAGTTCTCATTCATGTTAGTGCAGATGATGATGCGCTGGAAGTAATAAGTCTGAGCCCAAGGAAGTTGAATTTAGTGTAGGGTTACCATATCACCCGGTTTACCCGGGTACCACTCGATTTGTAGCCCTTGGTTTCCTCCCCCGGTGAAAAATTAAATCCCTATGGCATTTGCCGCACACGCCTGTCGTATTTTTAATTGCTTTTTTGTTACAATTATCCATTTTATACATAAATTGCAGCCGTGTTTGAATTTTTTATTTAATAATTTATCTTCCCCATTTTACCCTCCAAATCATGGAAGTTAATTGCACTTTTTGTAACAAATGTAATGTTTCCAACTACCGACTTCTGTCTAAGTAGAAATAAATGCAGTGCTGTTTGTGGAGCGAAATGCCAAAAACATCCTGTAATGTCCAATGTGTTGTTGAATCACCGTGAGTTGCAAAAGACAAAACGAAAAACCCTCGTTTCTAAAAATCTTTAACTATGGTAAACCTAATTTAGTGTTGTAAATATTCAATCAAAACTACCAGTGAAGATTGATTAAAGTACCTATATTTTGTTAATCTTATAGGTATACGTATAACTAGTGTTAGATTTGCCTGGGATTTTCCCTGCTGCCTGAGGATCTCATCACTGGTTTTTGATTTCGAGTACCATCCCAACAAGATAAAAAAATCTTTGTATCTTTATCCAAACATGTAGCAAGTGAAACTTTGAAACTTACAAGCAACCAGTAGTTTTAATTCATGTGATTTGTATCCTTTATAGACAACTGATTGCTTGCGATTTGTTAAGTACGAATAGAGGAGCCTAATCATAGTGGGTGAGAAGTGATAGTGATTTAATTTTTCAAGTAATATATTGTAATTAACCCTGTCAAATTCTTTCTCAAAGTCTACTTAAAGGACTTAAAAATTAAATTCAAATTCAAGATGTGTGTAAATATTCAAATACGCTCCGGGGGAGGGGGATCTTGCTGGAACAATCTGCTCACATAAAATCATATTTCTCAAAGAATATCAGTTCATG
>JAGDQP010064680.1:1237-11534 GCA_022664845.1 Lepisma saccharinum | reverse complement strand
TCGTAAGCTTCGACAAGCATGCGATGCGATTCTGCAGCAGTTTTCTTCAAATGGTAACAAAAAATCAATGCTGCCCGCACATCGTAGTTTGTAGGTACAAATTGCGCCATGTTTATCGCTATTAAACATTACACTATGACATGAAATTTGTCTGGTTGTGAGTTGCAAATCGTTATCAGCAGTCAAAACGGGCAAGTGGCGCCAAGGACGCAGTTTTACGGTAATCACAGTGACAGCTAACGCCGTCTATGCACAAATTCCGGTTTCATATTTACACACCTGGTATGTCGAACCTAAAAATACCAAGGTTTAGGGAACCCACTACACAGCCTAAACGGGTGGAGATAGGAAAACGAAATTTGGTCTGACAGTACATCATCACCAGTAAGTTACGAAAATATTACAAAATGTCTCCAAAGACGCCATCTTAGATCGAAAATGGTGGACCCCCAAAAATAATTTTCAACACCGTATGAGCTAGAAATACGAAATTTGGCATAAAGGTGTATTATAACGAGTAGTTTAGGAAAATATTACAACATTTTGAAAAATTCGTTTTCTTGGACTTAAAATGGCCATTTTCAACGCCGTTCTAGCTAGGGCACTAATTTCTCCCATTCACTTTCAATGGAAAAGAACGTCGTTTTTCCGGTGGACTAATTTGCTTGTTTTTATGTGTGATCTGACTAGATCAAAGTTTCTGTCGGACTGTCTAAGTGATTGACCTATGATGGAAAAAAATGTGAAGAAGTTCCATATCAAACACATCGCTGAACCATGAACAAAACTTGATCATTGTCGAGTTGAGGTTTTGTCCGCCAGCACGGTCCGAACGCAAGACGACAGTTTTCACTTGCGGAAACTTTTCTACATATTTCTTTCTACCAAGCTAACGGATCGAGATATTGACTTGAAATTTGCAGGACATGTTGAAAAGAATCGTTTGATGCTATTGCCGGAAAAGCTGCCGGTCTTCCGGCAATGTTCTCAATTGTGGAAGGGGAGAAAAATGCCGCCAGAGAACTAGGGATTGAAATTGGGTGCAAATATGCTCCTACCTACATATATCGCAAATAGATGTGCGTTCTTATAGGGTTGTGAAGGCTGTTCATACAAAAAGTCTGAATTTAAGTGTACCTATGCTTGGGCCCATTGTATTTGAATCAGACCATTTCGAACCAATCGGAGAAGACATCAATGACGAAGATAATAATGATTATGATTAGATAATAATAATGGTAACCAGTAATGTGCAAAATGTAAAAAATTGCAAAATACACATTGTAAGTATAATGTTTCATTTTCAGCCCTTTCTTTCTCAGGGAGGACTTACGAAGTTGAAGAGATCGCTAAATACGGGGACGAAGATTGTATTTGCATTTGTAACATGTAAGTGGATGTACTAAGTCTACGATATTTACTCTGACTGGGTACAAGGTGGTGTGGAAATTGGCTTGTCCGTGGGCTTAGTATGAGAGTATGAGGAGATACTGAGTACAAATAAGTTGCTGAAGTGCATGATGTACGCTACAGCACAGAAAATCGTCATAGCATGGAAATCATACACTGGCCCCGAGATTGAGTGAGGTGTAGATCGGGGCCAGTGACGCATACAGGATTTTCGCAAGGGGATGAACGTGGATGAGACAAGATTTTTATATGTGTGAATTTTTTGTTATAAATTTATTATATTTATCATCATATTGAAGTTTCATCACGGGATATGAAACATCTCTCCCCAAAAGTTGATATTTTAAAGAAATAAGGTGTGTCCGGAAACACATCGAAGCTTTTTCTGAGATAAATTGTTGAAATAAGGCTATAAAAATAAAGAATTTTCCCTTGTGGTGGGGAGGGCATGTGCCCCGGTCCCTCTCTGGTTTCTGCACTGGTTAAGGTGAGGTTCACAGCCACACTAATGAACATATCTGCTTATTCACCATAAAATAATATCTGGCGAAAAGTGGGTCATTTTGGCGTATAATTATATCCCTGCTCCAACATTTATTAACTTTTTCTTGACAATGAAAGGTTGCCATGAAAAACTAAAGTATCCATCTAACATGAAATTTTCTGTTCTTTCGATTCGGTCCTTTGCATTATTTACCTAATATCAACCATTTATGAGATCATCGTAAAATAAAAAGTGGCGAAACACACCCTTTTCTTGACAATTTTTCAATATGGCGGACTTAGCACAAGGCGGATTTCATCGGCATGCAAATAGTGCAACTGGGCGTCAGGCAGAAGTTAATGCTAGAACGTTGAAACTTGCAACGTTTGTTCTTTTCCTCACCCTTACCTCACAACTTAAGGTGCTTTGACGACAAACGCGTTTTACCAGTATTTCTTCACTATCTGCACTCGACCACCCAGTAGCGCAGATAGGAATTTCTCAAGGGAGGGGATATTTAGAAATAGCATCCTTTGTAGTTATGCAACACAACACAACAACAATGAAAAAAATATCTTTCGTTGCTTATTTCTGTAATTTAGACTAGCACAATCATGCGGGAAAACATAATTACATGAATAGATTATATCTTACGTTTGCTTAGTTCAGTTATAATTCTAATACAAATTTAGTCATATTTCAAATTTCAAGTTGCATTTTATCAAAAACGAAGAGTCTCTGAACCAGTACTTACTTTTGCGCTCACTTTGATGTAGTTTGAACTGAATATTTTACTTTTATTAGTCTCGCTTGAGAAAGTTTCATTTTGTGTAGAATATTTTATATACGAAGGAAAATTAAAATCTCACTTTGAGAGTCTATTATCTTGTCTTCAGTTTCTTCATTTTAAACAAAGATCAATGAAGACTGAGATGACACTTTGTGATCGTACAATCATTTTTGTTAGTAGATCTTTGTAGTTGTAGCTATTGGATATTCTATACCATACTATTTTTTTCATACAGCTCAGTGGCGTATCCAGGTGGAGGGTTCAGAGGGTGCAGACCTCTCCAAAATTCAGATATCTTTGTAAATTTGGCATAATTTTAGGGGTAATTATGTATTTATAATCTAAGTTCATATCCGCTCTTTGAACCATCCCCCAAAATTCCTGAACACCCTAAGAAATAAATCTGGGTGCCTGAAAGAGTTTGTCGTATACTATAAAATGGATCTTATTTTCTGGATTTTTACACACTTTTCTATAATTCACAATGGTTCATCGTGTCCTCAAATCTGGTCTCCTTAATTGAACTCATTTCCCAACGTCATACGTCATAAAATGAGTAAACGCTGTACAGCGACGTAAGTCGGGTGACAATATAATATTCCATTGTTTTCATATATTTCTATATATTTTTAAAGCATATTTTATTTTCTTAGTAATAACTTCCTTATCCTAAAATAAATACTAGCCCGCATTGATGTTGCGTTTGAGTAGTTGCAGAACACTTTAGGATTTGGGTGACAAATCATCAGGTTGAGAGAAAGTATACGATCACCGATATAACTAAAAAAAAATAACAAATAACTTTTAAAAACATACTTTTCTTAAACAGTTCGTACTGAAGAGAGAAAGGTATGGGACGCGCCAATTGAAGAAATTATAATGTGAATATATATGAAAGCGCTCCCCATGCTTTTCTGTTTAGTCAAGCATAAACAGAATTATTTTTTACTCTTTAGTACAAATTGTTTAAGAAAAGTATGCTTTTAAAAGTAATTTTTATTATTTTTCGTAGATATATTCAGAGATTCTTTCGTACTCTGATTTACTGTAACTTGCTTCGCCTTCCTTCTGACAGTTTTCTTTGTATTGGTGTTTTTAAACTTTATAACAGCATAGTTGGTATAATTCACAGCTTCTTCTAAATGAAAGTGTTCCTTTTGTAAGAATCTGTACAACAGTTAATCGTAGGGAAATACTAATTCAACCGAATAAAAATAGGGAAGAAATTAAAAATGTATTGAATTCATTACATGCCTTCAATCTGAACTTCTGACATTGTTCAATAAAGAAATTTGTATAATTTCTTCGAACACAAATTAGGTTAACTCTTTAAAAGTATGAATTATATTTTTTATATTCCTTCTCTCATACGTAGTAATTTCTTTATGTTCTAAGTGAATTTACACTCTTCATAATGCCACAAAATTGCGCTCTTCGTAGGCGGATATAAAAAATAAGTGTTCCAATTGTTCCCAAATAGTTTAATATCAGTCGAATATAAATTGTCTTAAATCCTTCCACATTGAGTTGCACAACTGCAGCAGGTTACTGCCACATCATGTCTTGAATATTTTTTAAAATACCATCATATTCTTATCAAAATAAAAACTCATAATTACCGCCAACATTGATCAGATTTGATAAATTGTTTTCGTTACATCCCAACCTTCAATTTTCACAACTCCCCATCCAACACCATGTTAGGGGAAGGTCTGCCAGATTGTTACCGAGTCACGTAAACAAACATATTGTTTAAAAAGTCTTACATTCTCATCACTGATGAAGCTACCAATAATGGAGAGCTGTCCCATGTTGGTTATATTTAGAGTTGTATCCGCTGAAGTAGAAAAATATCTCTGTATATTCAGGCAATGATATTCCTGAAACTTGATGGCAGATTTCAATCATTTGATTTTAATGGTTAAACTTTTCTCTCCTTATAACTGAACAAGATAGTCGTGTGTGTTCTAAGGAATTAGACCTGAGTCTTCAAGGTCGTGGGTTGGAGTCGATTTTAACAAGTATTGCACTCACGTAATCGTGACAGGTCGAAGTCAAAAGCTACTAACATCATCCATACAAAATAAACTTTACCAAAAGTTCATCTTCTCCCCTTATAACCTAAAACGTTCTTATTGGATGTTACATTGCTCTGTATCTTAGAATAGCAACCAAACTTTTCGAGTTTTGTGAAATATCTATTTTTTATTCATATCTAATGTAACCATGTTTCATTCATATCTTATGTCTTTTAGAAAGTTATTGCTTCTCTATATACAAAATAACTGCTTCAACCATAAGTGTGAAATGTTCTATGTTTAAAATTTTCTCCGACCTATTCTCGTTGACACCATCAGTAACAGGAATGACTATATTTTTCATTAGTCTTTTAAAATTGTATTTTTTTTACCCGCGCTATTGATATGATTGTCACACAACGTTTGATCTACTTTTTCAAGTTTATTATTATTATTTTATTTTACCTGTTGTCCTAAACGGACCACATCCACTTAATTGTGATACAACAACGCAGAATGTACAGTACAATGCGATCCTTTCTATTTCAATAAACAAACAATTATATCGGGACGGACGTAAATCTACTTGCGACTAGAGATAGGATGAGCCTACGGGCCCCCGGGATTCCGGGAGCCTCGGATGAGCACCCTCGCGCACGCGCATTACTCCTTAACAGTAAATATTACTTCCAAGCATGTGCTTCCCGTTGCCAATTTAGCGTATTGGTAGCATGTCGAAAAGCTAATCCAAGGAACCCCGGATTGAACCCTCTTGTAGTTTTTATTTTTTTTTTCTTAATGAAAATAACTTTTGTCTTCTTTCTATATATAAATGCATTAGGAAATTTAATAAAATTAGTGAACGAACGCATGTGGAGGTTAGGTAAGTCAGGTTCGGTATTTTTTTTTTATTTATTGCATAAACGATTAACTCGTGTTATCATAAGGTGCCGTTCCTGTCGCTAGTCACAAGTCGTAAATCATAGTCCTGTTACCGTCCTCACAATTAATTTTTCTTTAACTAATAATTATATGTTCCAAACATAATTTTATTTCTTTCGGAAATACTTTATTCGCAGGTGGAGTCAAGGCGGGGGGATATATCCCCCGCTTTACCTACGCCACTGCGACCACCCATACCGTGAAAATCGCTCTACATATCACTTTTCATTGCTTTTTCCACTTGGAATTTTCGCAAACTCACTCTCTCTTACGTCGCACTATTTACGCATTTTTAAATTCTACATATTTCAATGACACAGGGCTAGGTTAGGTTAGAAAAGTCAGGTTAGATTGTTTTCTTTCTATTTACGCATTTTGAAATTCTACACACTTCAACGACATATGGTTAGGTTAGGTAGGTTACAAAAGTTAGGATAGGTTGGTTAGAAAAGTCCAGTTACATTTTTTATATATACATATATAAGCGGTTAGACATAGGGTATGAAAAACAGGTTACATATTTCTTCATTTATGTCTTACCGCTTATTGACACGTATTTTCCGCTTATATTCGAAAATCACATCACTCGAATTACGCATCTGGTCGTATAAGCAAGTAGCCCGCGCGTGTAAGAAAAGCCGGCCTAGCGGGTGTTTCTGGTGTGTAATGTATGATGATTTCGGAGGCCAGTTCTTTCGTATTATCTGCCGCCAGTAAAACTTACTGCCAGTTAAGAAGAAACAGGGAATTCTAATCTAAATACACTGATGCAAACACATATATAAGGTGATTTCATATGGTCGGCACCTTTGATGTCGATCCAACTTTAAGTCATCTCTCGAAAACTACTTCACTAAAATTCACTCCACCTACATCATTTTACTGCTTACACATTACCGAACAAAAGATTATTCTCCATTCTACCTGTATTTTTTTTCATTTTCTGACGCCCCGGTTCGGTCCGGACTTTAAATATTATTGAGGAAGGTATATGCAACATTTCTATGAAGAAAAAAAAAAAACATTATTCATCTTCGGCTAACTTCGAAAAGCCTCCACTCACACATCCACCCGCCAGCAGTCTCACCGACAATTGTCGAAGTTGCCCGATTGGCTTCACGTTATCAGCGGCGAGCCACAAGTTTTTATAGTGTGTCAAATTATGTTTATGTCAAGTCTAATGCGTATATGTCTCTAACAGTATTGAAGCAAACTGAAAAACTGGATTTTAATGAACGATGGCAACAGTAATTTTTAAATATGCAAAATTGCTTCCTTTGAATTCGCAACAGAAACACAAATATAAAAACTATCATTTAATAAGAAACCAAGAAAAAGTAGCACTTACCAATTTCTTTGGAATCAGTTTCGTTTATCAATAGATCGTTAACCGTTAACCTGGCAGCAGCTTCGATTTCTTCTGGCTGAATGACAGACAGTCGTCTAACAAAAGGATTAAAGTTAGTCCGAAACTCATCTTGTTCTTCAACCTCAGAATCGGAGTCATGGATCACAATGATATCACCCATTGCGTCTGTATAAGAAAAAAAAAAAAAAAAAGCTGTAAAATATTGAATATTAAAAAGTATTGAACTAGCATTGAAGACAGAAGAGCAATAGTGTTATTGGAATACCATACTCGTCATATTTTTATGAGAAAGAGTCCAAAAGTAACTTTAAACTGTTGGCTGTTGTTGGCACTTTTTTTCTACACGAATGCCAAGAGCTGAAAGTTGAGAAAGTGGTACATCTGTATTCGTAGTAGTATTGCGTTTTTATTTGGCAGAACTACATGTGTGACGTCATAATTAGAAAATTACCATCAAAGATGGCGGTTCCGTTAGAGATGTGCACCAGGGAAGACCAACGTCTCCATTCCCTCCTCCTCAACGCTCATAAAGAGGCAGAAATAATTAAAAGTTACTTAGCACAAGGATTGAGGAGTAAATTTCATACGAAAGATACAATATTGCTCTTAGGTTTTGATAGCTATGTTCATCTTATCGAGGAACAAAATACCATTTGTGAGAAGCCTCACTGTCGGAGTGGTGGTTTGAGATGCCTTGAAAGTACACGAATTAAAATCCGTTTGTCCTGGGTAGATAAAAAAAAACGTAGTACTCTAAAACATCATTTATCGAACAGGGCCATTTACGGACAGTGCTTTACTTGGACAAGATTGTGCTCGTAGTACAATAATTAGTACAATTTTCATAGTCTGCACAGTTGCATACTGGATATTCTTTTTTCATTATTTCACTACTTAAGACATAAATGGGAAATGTTTCTCTCTCTCTTTCTCTCTCTTTTTATTTTCTCGTGCATGTTTCAAATGGAGTCTTCATTTTGACTGTAATTATGATTCACAGTTGAAGATATGCCAAATAACAGTGTTACCAGATCATTTTTACAAGTGGAGGACAGTAAAGTTAAAATGGAGTACAACTGCGGATTTTTTTTTCTTCCAATGAAGGACAACTAAGCTAAGATTATAACAAAGACACTGACAAACAAAAGATTTTCATACTTTCAAATTTCGTTTTTTTACAGGGCAAGTTACACAAAATTTTACATTTTTATTGTACCTTCCTAAGGAGTAATAAAATTTAATGAAAATGAAAAGTGGTTATCAAATAAACCATTTGCTTCCTATTTCGGTAACGAACATTTTATTAAAATTAATAAATTTGGAAAACAGGATTACGAATATGTCCAATTCGGAACTTTTTTTTTAACCTGGTCATTAGAGAATGGAAGACATTTCAAGATATTTAGAAACTAAGGGATGATAGAAGAACAAAACGGAAAAGAGGGGCACATCCTCCAAAAGGAGGACGTCTGATAATCCTTGCGAATAACGAACATACAAATTATTGCTACAAGATTAGACGTACTGTACAGTCACAGAACTAAGAACTGCGGGGGTTGAATAAAAACTATTATTTAGCTTTTAATTAAATAATATTTATCGGCCAGATAGGTAGTTATGATTAAGCCGTGACATGTCCGAGGAACAGGTGTGGCAGGCTTAGTCTAAAGGATGCCTACCTAGTCCATAAATACAAGGTAAATAGAAACTAAATGCTAGACCATAGGCTAACTAATTGTTAGACTCCCGCAGTATATATTGCCGTGACTGTATAATATATTTAACTTACAACTGGCCAGTATTCGTGTGATAAAAGTTACAGCCTTATTAAGGTCATTTTTCCACTCTTAATTCAGAACTCAGCGAACAATTTCAACTTATGAACTCTATATTACGAATTGATATAAATTACAATGAAATGTAAATAAAGCTTCTGACATAATATCATAAATAAATAAATAAATTATCAATCTTAAAAATTATGGTCTCAGTTGGTAAAGCATTCGTTAGCTTTGCATTCAGAACGAGATGAATTCAAACTATAGAGGCCGACGTTCTAAGGTATTTTGCAGTTTTTTTTTCCTTATTTACAACGTAACTAATGTCGGGATGGTACATTCAAACTGGGCCTCGACCAACTTCTTTTACATATTCTCTCTCCTATCATAAACTGACCGACAAGGTCCCTAGAAACCATTACGATTAAACTCAGAATTGCTCAGTGATTGCACGCTTAATATGTCAGTGCTGGTAAATACTGAAATATATATTAGACAGTCTTCATCAGTCTGTAGGCGTATTAACTAATAACTTCTCTATTTCAGCAGCAAAATCAATGTATGTGATTAGGACACATTAGGTCTAATCTTTAGTCTGTGTATATTAAGGAAATTCACTTAATTTAATTGAACAGGTCACGCTATATTAGCAAGAATAAATATGCTATAGACACGGGATTTTTTCTTTCTTTTTCGTTTAAAAATTTCAAAACCATCATCTGGGAGTCAATATCAACCTCGTTACGAGTGTATTTGAATTGAATTTTATTTATAGCCTCTAAGTAGAGTACACCTAGCCTGCTACTCCATGATTTAATTACGTATTAATTAAACACGTGTTTGTTGCATGAGACTCCGACTGTTACCCGACAAATGTACTCCGTGGATTGTCAGGTGGCTATTTGAGACACTGCCTCTTGAATGAAACTAGAAAACAAGTTGAGACACGTATTTTTGAATGAGACTTTCGCTGTTGCCTTCCTCCTGCATTGTATTGATTTATTCAGAAAATAATTATACATTTTTTGTTACTCACAACCCTTGCTTCTCACCCCCTACCCGGCTAGGCACAGAAAAATGTACTCCGGAATGCCACAGGGCATTTGCCTTTTTCTTGGATGAAAAAAAATAATAATAGTGGGGTTGACTTCAACGAGATACCTACAGGCGCAAAGAAATTAATTTTGTTAATGAAAAAAAGAAATGAGAAAGAAGATTGAGAGGTTAAAAAGAGAAGTCTTTTATATTGCAAGATAAAGAACATAAATGAATATTTTAAAAAGAAAACATGAAATGCTTATTGGTAATGATGACAATGAGACATGAATGTAAGATATTTCAAGTACTTGTGAATTTTAAGAAGATCTAGGAACATTGTATTGGCAGTAACATTGTTTGATACAATTTTAGTTAGGGTTGATGCTTGATTGAAAGAATTATAAACACAGATTTTGCGTATTAAAATGTAATTTGACTGAATTTGCATAGAAAAGCTTCCGAAAGAGT
>JAGDQP010064679.1:0-11534 GCA_022664845.1 Lepisma saccharinum | reverse complement strand
TGTGTGTGTGTGTGTGTGTGTGTGTTTGTTTTGGTTTGTTTGTTTTGTTTTGTTTTGTTTGTTTGTTAGGAGTGGCAGTGGAACTCTTTAAGTAAGAAAATGTGATCAAACTAAGGATTATGTTGGCATTTTGATAGAAACAATGTCAACACATTATTCAATGTAACAGATTATCTTTTGTCTGTTTGAATATGTTTAAGTAAAGATGATTTAAGTTGAGTGAAATTAAATTGGAACTGTTGTTTATATTTGAATTATTTGAATGTGACATTAGGATTCACTGTAAGATGCTACATGTTTGAAAACACTCAATGGTTTATAGAGTCACATCGGATAGTAACTTTGCAGTTAACAATATCACTGTTTCCAGTTGCCTAATTGGATTGTTTAATATGGATAAGAATAGTTTTCAGAGTAAACCTGTGAGATTGTCCGCTTAAGCATAGAAAGCGCCTTGAACTAATATAAAGTACTCCCTCGTAATCAAACCTATATGTTACTTACAATTTGGTTATATGTAATTTCTTCAAACTAACCTTTTTGTCTGGGAAGTTTACTCTGACGATCATTTTTGAAACACCCTGTATTGAAAAATAAATATGTACTTCCTATAGTATTAAAAGTTTAATGTTTATCAAGGTCTTATTTGAACAGAGCGTATATGAACTTTGTATTTTGAAATAGGCATTGAGGGCTATGTCACGTGAGATGCCAGTAACCGCTGAAGAGATGTTGAAAATCCCTCACGTGACACGGGCTAACTTCGAGAAGTACGGTCGACCTCTTCTGGATATAACACAACAATATGCAGCTGAGAAACTGGGTACGTAATATTACAGTAGGGAGATGTAAAATAAATAGGAAGATATAAAATGGTTTCCAAGTTTTTTTTTATTATTATTATTTTTTATGACGATTCGCAAGGGAATATATTTTATTAGAATCATATTCCTTGCACGTTTGACATAAAGGAAACTGAAAGCGGAAGAAATCAAGGTACTTATAAGTACAAGATATTAACGAGAAATAAGTTCACAGTGTAAACTGAAGGCGTGCCCTATGATAACGTACTGAAGCGCATATAGTCAAATATTGTGAGTGGTTGTACACTCAAATTCATAGAATATGAACAATGGGAGATTTTGTGAGTTCAAAAAATGTACAATATGGGTATATCGAACCATAATTCTTTTAAAAATTTAAAATAAATTTGAGTGTTCCACGTACCGGTAGAATATTGTACAATGTTGCCACATTGTGCTAGTTTTCGATCTTCGGTATGTTTCCATTGGCCATTTTCTATGAACGTGAGTGTACATTGGTATGAACATCTGGAATGAAGATGAAGTAAATAATGAAAATCCGAGAAAACAATTCTGAAAATCTAAATGGAATTATGTTCAATTTTGTCCATGTGGTACCACAGAATGGGAAACGGACGGACTAGTAAATCGAGGTCGCTAAATTTAAATCTGAAGTCCGTTTCTATCTATCTGCTATCATTGAGGCGTTATAGACTTGAGTGTATAATCATGAACGATCATTAGAATGTGTTACCAGACGAAGTGACACTTGTTATGTGGAAATCAGGCAAGAAACAGTTCTGAGCTTTAGTATCTAATGCTACAGTATCAGGTAGAGTCTTAATGTAGGTACGGTCCCGGCATTTCAGTTGGTGAAAAAGAGAAAAACTTGGGAAACATCAGGATGGCCGGCAGTGGACTCGAAACGGTGAGCCTCCCGAAATCGGTGACTGTATACACTAAATCAGGCAGGCATTCAGAAACAGGAAGAAGTCTATAAAGGCAAAAAATGAAAGCAGATTGTTTAGAAGTAGCTTGTGATTTACTCTAAAAGCTTCGAATAAGTCAAGATAGATGACATCAAGCGCTTGCTTATTTGCTGAAATATTTGGGGTAGTCATGTTTGGATGGGAGTATACGAATATAAGGGATCATATACTCAGTTTGTGGTCGTGTTATTATTTCAGATGTTATTGCGAGAGGGTAATCAGAATGGGATTTATTTTTTTTTTCGAAAAAGAGTCTATAAGTAACGTTTAAAACTTCGCAAAATGTTTTTGTTCATTTACTGTGTTTCGTCGCTTTTCTAAAGCCTGTATTCTTTTTGAAAAACCTCTTTTGGTTGCATATATGCAATTTTTGCATCACCTGTTGTACGTGTTCAAACGTCATGGACTTTCTTCCTTCATTTATTATCATATGGATGTTTGGGGATTAAAGTGGGTGAGAAAGACACTCCAAACGTACACTGCGCTGCGGATTTTTGCAGCTGTCGGAATAAAGAAACCATAAAACCTTTAAGAATCTTTGGCCCTTTCCATCAGATCGAGAGCTTCAGATCTTGTGAACAAGCCACGAAGACTTCTAATTGTACTCTAACATTGACCCATTACTGAGTCAGAGGATCACCAGAATTAATTTACCTGCAGAAGGTTGTGCCCAAATTGTTTTCAATTTCGGTAAGTTGAAAAGACGAGTCTGCTCGCTCTGTCTGTTCATTGATTAAAATAATGAACAATAACTCTCTTTCCCTACACGTTCCTACATCCTTTATTTTTCCATTGCTTTCAGTAACTTCATTGACTCATTCACTGACAATGACAACTTATTCTTCCGCAGTACATGTCTCTAATGCAGTACCATTTCTCAACTACTTTGTCAATCACAGATCTTTCAAAAGCACAAATTACTACTACAAGAATTGTGTTCAACATGTTTGACTAGCAACTGTAGCATACATGTGAAATATTTTAAAATCTTTTAGACGTTAATTATTCACTTTCCTTCCTATATTGGTAGGAGTCGCCATAGCGCACACGGTATCGCGTCTGACTGCGCCGTCTCAAACTCCAGTCAGACGCTGGAGACTTTTCTTCAGTGCTCCCATGCCTGGCGCTCTGAAGTTCACGCAGCCTATCAAATTGAGGACCAGTGTATCCTTGGTACTGCTGGGCATCTTCGGAGGTAAAGGCGGTCGAGCATGGGACTGATCCCCACCTCCACATCCCCCATTCACGGCACGTGCGCATCGCACAGAGAATACCTTTACCTTCCTATATTGGTGTGATATTCCCTTGTTTCCAACAGTTTGGAATACCATCTTCCGAGATACAAGTTTCGAAAATTGATGACAGCCTGCGATGTACAGTTTATTGGCCAAATTATTGGACTTATTAGTTGAAAAATGAAACACAAAAATTACTTCAGCAGTAAGTTCATTTGTTGATAGAAAATTATCAAATGTAAGCGATTATTTGATCTTTCAAACACAGGTGCTCTGTCAGTACTGAACCTTTGATCTTGACAAGGAAAAAAAATCGAGCTATAGATCTGATATGCCTCTGGATCAAGATAGGTATTTAGGGTCATGATGCTACGCTCTAGTTATGCGTTCACTTAACTGGATTTTGGTGGTACAGAGTGTTTCATATATTTTGTTCTTCGGATAATTCATGATTATCTCAATACATTTCAAAACCCCAAATATTTCCAAGCGATGGGAACAATTCTATTCCCCTTTCGCCAAAGAACAATTTTACCAGGAAAAGAAAGAAACAAAAGTAAAAGACGATGGTGTTGAAGCAGATATTAGGTTTGAAGATATATAGAATATTTTTTTAGCCCTAGGCCTGTACAATATAACTAACACAAAGGAAAGCCGGAAGGGCAATTTAAGGTAAATTTATTATAAAAATTAAGGAATTTACTTACAGCTTGTGTGCTCCATATGGAACACATACACACACACTGTAATTTAAAGATACAATTTAAAGAGATTTCTTCGATATTTCGGGCTTTAAAAGTCCTTATTCATGACGAGAGAAGAAATGATGGACACGTGTAGATTGAATAAAAACCTATAGTGACGACACGTAGCGGACGACGCATCAAGCTTGTAATAATTAACTGCTGTAGAGCGTGTAAATTTTAGGAGCTTGGAACGATTGACAACAGTATTGCGTGTAAGTTTGGGACGGGATCGTGGAAGAAAATGTGTTGAAAATGCAGAGGTTTAGAGTTACTGAAGGTTAGGACCAGGTTTCATTTTTGCGCTCAAACCATCAATAAAAGCCCCCTCCCACAGACGGTGTATTGAGGTGCTGGTCGTAGGGGGCAATGTGTGTATTATGGCAACAAGGAAAGATAGATCAAAATTGGTGTTGTGTGACTGGGTGTGTAAGGAGACTTTGGTATCTGGCTTATTTATTGATAGTGTAAAAGCGGCGATGGTTTTCAACACGAATGTTTGACCCACCCGTTTCCCCCACATAAAAGCTATCACAGAATTTTGCAGGTTAAGTTGAACATTACATTAGAGCTGTGTCTCTTGGGATTTAGGGTGTACCGGCCATTGATAATGACTGTGGGAGAAGTGATGAAAATGGTGTAGGTCGTACATCTGGGTCTCTTGCATATATGGGCGCCGGTTTGCGGTTGTGGCGAGGAAGGATTCGTCCACATCCTGGTCCGTGCGAATCCTTGCTCTCCACAACCCCAAACCGGGGCCCACATATGCCAGAGACTCAGATGTAGGACCTGCTCCATTTTCATCACTTCTCCCACAGTCATTACATATAAGGTGGAAAAAAAGGCAGAAAAAATGTACCTAAGTTACATAATATAAAGACAGGTGTACAGAAACATCACAAACACACTGAAAGGCGGCATCGTTTCGCCAAAGCGTTTTCACATGATGAGAGAGAAAATTGACGCAGAGGACCATTGAGATCTACGTAACGATTCTGAAATAACTACTTAGTGTCGATAGATAGACGCCAGAGCAAATATTTAAATTGGTTTGTCCACTTCCAGTCTAATCCAATGTTGACCAATTTTCAGTTTTATACGCTTCTTATCGCTGTATGGCCTGTTTTTTTTTTTTGTTATGTAAGTTTTAATTCCTGAGTTATTAATATAATAGTATACCGTACTCTGCATATAAAAAGAAAATACTACAAATATTTAGGTTGCGAGATTTAAGACATCAATCAAGAAACGGACACACAGCGATATCAAGCGTAAAACACTTGAGTTAGATTTGGTCCATATTGGTTTAGATTCGAATTGGACAGACGAGATTAAGTGTTTTCTCCGCTCCCTGTCTTCAAATATTCATGAAATTTTCAATGGCAGTAGTCAGTCCAGTGTCGCTTTTGGAGAGGACTGGTGCTAAGGAATCGCCATGTTGCCAACTAATGCTGGGTAACAGTGTGGGCTGGTTATGGAGGCGGGAACATGACTAGATAGGTCGAAGAAAGCACCAAATGGAGAAGGAAGTGGAGGTTACTAGGAGTAGGTGAGAGGCTTCCTAAAGAAATAAGAGGGTAGAGAAGGGGAACATAATAACAACAAAGATGAAGGGGAAAAGATAAAAATTAATTGAAAGTGAAATGGAGACGGAAGGAAGAAGTATATTTTAAAAACTCATCTAATTTAACAAGAAATATGGCATTTAATCTAGTTCTGAAGTCCTGGTGATTTTCAGAAATGTTAGAACTGAGTCATTTTCCCCCCATAGATTGTAGAATGCGCTTTATTATCTAGAAAAGAGTTCTTTCATTGTGTGTTCTGCTCTCTATATAAAAGGGAATATTATGTACAATATGACAGTGTATGTTATAGTTTGATTTTAGTTCCTTTTTCTATTTAGTTCTGTGTGAAGAAATGGAAAGCAATGATTTCAGCACTGAATCTGAGTGGCTTTCGACAGCTGACGAAGAAAACAATGGATCTCCTTATTTTCAGCAGAAGGAAAATCATGTTAGACAGTTCAAAAGAAAAGGAAGATTCGGTTGGAGAAAAGGTGCCAAAAAACCCAAAGTTACAGCAAAGAAGAACCAAGGAACGTAAGTGCCATAATTTTAGTTCCAGTGCCTTTTTTTTTTTTTAGAAAATAAATAAATTAATATATTTATTTGGTATTATCAAATTATCGCCACTGAACGTTTCAAGATGGGTACGTTATAACAGAATTTCTGAAAATACAGTTGTTTTTTTTTTTTGTCATAAATTTTAAATTTTTCGTGTTCATTTTGCAGAACTAAATATCACGAAAAAGCGCGCTTAGTTTCTTATTCAGGGAGTCCAGCAAGCAGTAATAACCTGACTTTATACCAGTTTCCAAACTAAAAGTCCCTTTTTTCAGATTGTCGTTGAAGGGAAACGATAGAAAAATAGGCTTGATTTTACCTTCTACACGCAATAGCAAGATCAACGTATGAAATAGCTTTGGTTAGATTAAAAATAAGGCTGTGACTAACTATTTATAGCCTGTACACAAATTCCTGCAAGCATGTGGAATACCCTTATCTGCTCCCCTCCATGGGTAGAAACATCCACAAATTGTGCAACATACAAAAAAAAAAAAAAAATCTTAAAATTCTCCGACTTTTCTCTGATTTAAAGAAAATTTCCTGACCAGTTAGGTTTTGCTGCAAATCAACTAGCTTCTCCATATTGTTACCTTGATAGTTCTTTTAATCAGTATGGTATTTCCAGAAGTTTTTATCACAGTATTAGTTGGTGAAGCTGTAATAATTTGTTACTTCTGTTTTATTTATTGCATATGCCTGAGAATAATTGACATATTTCTAACAATTTCTTTCAGTTCTCAAGCCAAGGGAAGGGCAAAGACGAGTACAGGCCGTGCTTCAGCAGCAGTGCCGCGTCCAGGATTGCTTAATGTTCCAAAACCTTCAAGGCCGTTGCCTCCCAGTAACAGACCATCATTTTTACCTGTGCCGAAAGTAGTAGCGATGTGAAGGCGACACCGTGTCTGGGAATTATTTCTTTTATACAGGTCTCTACCATGGAATATAACGACTTCTGATACGGTCATAAGTCTCATGCTCTCGCAATCTTTGTTTTACTTCATTGTTCATTTATAACAATAAGTGGTACTTTTTCAGTTACAAGATTTCCTGTGAAGAAGAAGAACCATGAGAGATTCTGTAGCTAAGTAAAGGTTGGTCAATGCCGTCAATATGTTCCGTATATATCCGACGTTTCTAGGAAGCAATCGCTAGTAGTCATTATAAAAAAATCTGGCTTATTTATATTCGGGCGTTACAATAAATAGCAGGGCATATTCATTAATACGGGCAGCCAATTGAATTAGGTGCCATAGTTAGATATTAATTCAATGGATGATAGCATGCCGTTCACAGGATTCAATATCAGTGAAGACTTCTGTTATCTACAGGCACGAGAGTGCTTAAGAATTTGTTACTACAAAATGGCCTTTGAAAAAGTAACTTTTGTTCAGGTCATTGTACAGAATTTTAAATTGTGTTCCATGATTTTTATTTACGTTACTTCTGATTATCATATGGATGCTTCCGATACGAAAAGAATTCTTTTTTCATTGATAGCAGATGAACTTCAAGTTTTTTGCGTTCTCCAGACGATTCAGTAGAGGTACTTTTAAGTAAATGTGTGTTTTCACTACTTCCATTTATACAGTAAGCTCTTTTTTTTTTTTTAATATTGCCTGCAATTACAATTTGTCTTTTACAAAAAGTACGATTTTACTTTTTTCTGTATAATTTCAAAAGGGTGAAATATTTCACTGTGCTGCAACAATGAAGTGTTTCTGGTATCGTGGGTTATATTCCATGACGTGGTTCTTAGGTGTGTATCTCTAGATTATCATACTATTTCGTTGTGGGTCATCCGTCAAAGTCTTTTTCAGTAATATGTAGATGTATTCGCTCTTTTAGCAGAACATGAAAAGATTCATACATACCAAGTACATAAGTTATCCGTCACAGAGAAACACAAGAGAGAGAGAACTTCGATATGCCTTAGGAAACACCTTTTGATTGATTGAGTGTGTTTATTTCTAAAGTGTAGTTGTTCATTAAGCAAAACTAACACGGATTACTCCTTATTTTTCAATTCATTGAATATATTCACGAAAAGAAGTAATGTTATCAGAGTTACTGGCTAAGACTGTTTAAAAACACCACCACATTCAAAGCAAATACTTTTTTTTTGTATAAGTATTAAGGATGACGAAGTTAATCTTACAGTTCTAAACGAGAGAAAGGAACAAACAAGAGCTTATCCGCAATCTTCGACACAAGTAAAAAATTCTGATGATTTGTGTGTGGTATATTTTAAGTACCAGTTTTCGTTCACAATACACAACATAGCCCCCGCTTTGGTGGTTAGTAACTGCCATAGTTAATGTTCCGAAGTAAAATTCAGAGTGAATTGTATTACAAATATTTCAAATGATGATGTGATTGGTGTTTCAAGTATTTATTATTATCTCAGGCGTTCCGAATATTTATCCACCAATCATATCAAGATATTGCTGATGGCGTTGAGAAAGTGTCAAATTCTGTCCCAGACTTTCTGGGACTCTCAGGTGTTCCCAAGTCTTCCAGATCGTTGTTTGTAAATATTTTTTTTTTTTTGCACAAGATTTCAACCTTATTGTTTATATGCGGAAATGTAACATGAGTTGGAAGTTCTAAAGGGTCTTGGAACTCTACATGTTCTGATCTTCAGTACACATTGCATTATTGAAACTAAAGTTTCCAATTACTCATTTCTAGGGCCAATTATGGCCTCAAAAAGAAAAGATAGATGTATTTAATTCTTCCAGGCGAGATTAAACTTTACAGGTTAAAATGAAACACCTGTTATTTTAATCTAGTAAATCAAACACAGGAAATATTATATAGCGTTAGGTTAGTCATTTAGAATCAGCTCTTTCAAGAGAAAGATGATGTAAAGTTTTGTTAAAGAGAGGTTTTTTTTTTATTCTTTGTCAATTTGTATTACTTCCAAACACATTGTCATACTCACATTGAGAACGATGTGTTTATATAGTAAGAACGGTTTGTTCATTTTGTTGTGTGGTTTTCCATCATTATTATATTATGAACAGATTTGTAATACTTGTGAAAATCATGGAATTTATTTATTAGAAACAATGGAGTTTACTTTATTGGAAACTGAAAATAATTACATTAATCAATATATATATATATATATGTATATATTTCATATCCGCAATAAATTTATACACCAAATTGTGTATTTATTAAGCCCTATCTTGCAAGAATGCTGGGTAGTAAGAAACATTGACACTTATGCACTTTAACGAGGCAGATTATAGAAGGATTAACCTAGATCCTTAATCGAGGGAAAATCTGCATTCAACTAACCGCATATCATGGATTTAGATACGGGAGACGGATCGACTGGCCCAATACAATTAACCTGAGTCAACTTGACGCCAGTTTTCGATTAATCTTGCCTGGTGAATTGGGATTTACGTGCGTCTTATTGGTTGATCTATACCTGGGTGTGTGGAAGCAAAGAATGGATGAAGATCTAGCTAACGAAGAGAGGAGGAAGACTGGAATATTTTGAATAAGATATTGTACGGAACGTGATGTTCAGTTTTTTTTTATTATTATTATCAATTTCATCTTTCAGGTGATCATGACTTGTGCTGACTTCAATTTTGGGTCACTAGAAGTAGATCCTCTCCCGTATCGAGATCCTTGACCGCATATGAACGGTTTGCCAGTGCAGCAAACATTGAACAGAAAAATGTGTAAATATTATCACTCCACTTAGCAAGTACCTTTAAAAAAAATAAAATAAAATACTGGTATTACTGTTATTTATTGTTCAAATATGATTTATTATTATTAATGTATACTATTTCTCGTTCAAAACGCTTGTAAAATTACTTTACTTCTGCTTGTTTGTGGCAGTAATTGACTTCGTCGAGCGTTAATATTCGGAAAATCATGGGTCCTCACCCAGCGGTCACCCATCATGACTAACTGGTTTCCTTATAGGTCACACCATGCACATAGTATCTTGAACAGTACCAGGGCAGAGTGTTTTTTCACATCCATCACTTTGTTGTTAATAGCCTATATAAAATGCCATATGAGCTGAATTTGAACTTATGAATGGCCTTCAAGCTTCTTTAGCTGTCTGTAGGCGGCAGGGCCTTACTTAAGATAGAATCGCGGCATTCGCCTGGTGAAACAGAGAAACCGATGTTTGGGTGCGTGGTTTGAACCCACGTACCAACCCATTACGAATCCGAATAGTGCGACGTTACCAACTGCGCCACGAGGGTACAGTAGATGTATAAAGTGTCAGTTAAATAAATGAATATGTAGAAACATGCCAAAGAGAAACGCACAGCCAGGCATTGGTTCCAGAAATTCAGGTCGGGAGATTTGTTCCTCTGTTGTGAACTTCTCAATGGGTACCACAGGATCTGAAAGTGACCATGGAGCACGGCTGCAGCCATACGTGTGGTGAGCTTGTCGAACGCTTCCAAGTTTCTGATGAGTCAGGTCAGATTTCACCTGCACCGAATAATAAGGAAGGCATACAAGTTGAGCAATTGGGTCGGTAGTCAATTTGTCGTTTCTTGGCACAGCAACACGTCCATATTCGATCGAGTGTTCACCAGTGACGAAAAGGAGGTTCTGTATAAGACTCGCAAGTGTGCTAGACATTGGCTGTCACCACGAGACCACCACTACCCCCATGCAAGATCATCAACCACCTTCGTGGATAATCCTTTGCCACTGAGATAGACTTGTAGCGCACTTACGACCTTCTGTGTGTGCATGATCTTCCCGTTTTACCGCTATGACATTGCGCAACTGCAGGAATGTTGGCAAAAAGATGCTGGATGCCGATGAGAATTACTTTAAGAACTAACGGTAAGTGACATTTTCTGTATACCTATCTATAAGTATCAAAAACGGCAAGAACGTTTTTAGTTATCTTGTACTTCAGATAGATTTGTAACAAGGCTGAATTTTGAAAACTAGAGCAAACTGTACCCTTGAAATGCTCAATTGAAGGGAATAATGTCATTCAGCTGTTTGGAGTTACAGTAGTCTCTCGCTAATCCGGGCAGACCTAAAAAAGTCATCCAAAAAATGCATAAAATTTTCAGACATACTTTAAACTGTATTTATGTTCCATTTTGTTTACATACAATAGTTTCATTTTATCTTACAGCCCTGTTCAGAATTTAAACTTTACGTATTTCGGTTTTTACACTTTTTAATAAAACAGTAATATACTGTAGTATTGAGGCCGAAAAAGTAATTTTCATTATAAAAACAGGGATTTTAATAGTTAACGCATCTAAAACTTATTTTAGAGACTTTTTAAAGCTGATTCCGTTTATTCCGGATTAGCGAGACTCCACTGTATATAAAAATCATGAAAAGTGTAATAATTTCAGAAGTCTATGAAAACAGAACCAATGCAAATATGTGGAAAATAAATGCCGGGTCGTACACTTGTCCATAGATGCCACATATAGAATTTCTCTGAAATATGAGATGACAGGATGGACAACTCTATAGTCCGACCGTAAACTTGATGGCTAGAAGCAATAAAAATAAATGGGGCTCAGCTATCACGTCATTTCGGTCGGACTATAGCATGATTTATGGGGATTTTTTCTTTCTTTTCATGTAGTGTTCTTAACACTTTCAGGTTTCATAATTA
>JAGDQP010064678.1:0-11534 GCA_022664845.1 Lepisma saccharinum | reverse complement strand
CATATGTAAGCTTGAAATTTAACCTTTAGTCCTTACGTGATGATAGGTTCTTATGTTGTAAACGAAAACCAAAGTGATCGATCTAGAATTTTCTGAAAACGTAAGAACCCAATTGACATTGTAAGTTTAGAATTTGTAATATAAAGATGTTTATTTTTGTAATACGTACGAAAACGAGCACTTGCTTTCTGTGCGCGTTCTAACGTGTTCGAAACCCACTTTACCAAAATCTGTAGGACTTATCCTTAGAAGCTCACCAGCTCATTTAGGACGTTGTAACAATTCACTCACATATGAAAACGAACACACAGAAAACAGAAAATCCAGTTTTTGTATACAAAACAAAAAATGTTTTTTAACATTAGCTATAATACTTTGTTGTGTATTTGTATCAAATTATTGATTTCTTCACAAATTGCTCAAAATTAATTTATACTCAATTGAAGTATAAAGTTCACGTATGTGTATGCTGAAGGATGAAAATGCAAAGCTGCGTATCCGCTATTGATTTGACTACATTAAATAGCTCTCATTGAATTTAATTTCATTTAAGACCTCTAGGCAACTTTGGATTAGACCGAATGGATAATGATGGGTGAATTGGTGGAATAGAGAAAGTGGAAGGAAACGAGAGAACCCTGTGAAATCCCATACACACGGTTTTTGTTCACCACAAAGCCAAGAATGCACGATCCGGTATCGAATCGCGTCCCCATGGTCCAGTGGTGAGCGCTATATCACTAAACCTCCGCAGCTACAAAATACCTCTCATACTGTATGGTATTTTGTCATGGAGTGTTCCCAAATTGATCGTGCAATCGCTGAAAACTTAGCGAAACAAACTAAAATGTATTTTAGTAAACTTAAATCCTATAATATTTCGTTAGGAAGATGTAGCTTGGAGAAAAGAGGCAATTGCGATTATAAAATTTGCAATTGCTTAGGAAGCGAGGATGGCATTTTAGAAGGAAAGTTGATACGTAGAAACATTGTGAATCGTTTCTTTTCGATGTTAATTGCGGTGTATGCCCCTCTGAAATCATTCATCGTGTATCGACGAAAGTAACGTAGAAGTTTCCTACATGTTAACTTCCCTTTGTAAAATATAACATAAGTAACGTCATGTCTTCCTTCCTTTTTAGAATTATTACAAGTTGTTGTAATTGCCTATTTTCCATGGCTATCTTCTGCAGGGAACACCACATATTCGTGAATTTTAGTTAGGTTTTTATTGGTTATTAGGTATTTGAAAAGGAAAAGCTGATTTAGTAGCTTTTTTGGACCGCAAGTTATTTAAATGAAAAAATCAACATAAATGATTTTTTTTTAATCGTGATTGTTTTTCAACCCTGCATTTGATAGAGGAATATCTCCGTTACTAAGCTATTTTTTGACATAGTCATAACAATTCGCAAAACATATTCACCAGCGATGTATGCGACTGCATCATGTTCCCAGCGCATTGCAGCCAATATTAAGCTCCGTGCACAACGCATGCTGCAAAAGCAGTGCATAGCCACGAGGAGCGTGGTTTGTCTTTTACGTCGCTGTCACCTTTGATAACATCCACTGTTTGGTCTCCGGGGACTTTCAGCAGTCCTTGATAAATTTCAATCAGTGTAATTTTTTTCAGCGTGGAGGAATTCGGGGGTAGTGCTCTGCTGCTATTTGCCGTACGCCAACAAAATTTACAGGATAGTTACTGGGTGGTTCAAAACTATACTTCCATGTAATTACGTCCGCCTCTGACACCACTTGTCAACTATAAGAAGGTACGCACTATTTCCGGAACGAACCTCGCACAAAGCAAGCGTACAGTAAAAGGTAGGCCTACATGCATTTAATTAAGAAAGTTGTTAACAATAGCGGTGTTTTAACTTGGTCATAGAAAACAGTGCTCTGTTTATTGTAAAAGTTTTTTTTTCTTCTTTTTAGTAAAGTAAATTTAGGCTTATTAAGAACTTACACAACGAGCATTGAACATAGACAATAGCTAAATGATCATTAAAGTTAAGATCAGCTAACAGGTTTTGCAGTTATGGCTAAGCTTTCAGAGCTCGAAATCGCAGTTTGTTGTTAAAGTTGGAGAACTCATAACTTCCTTTAATTTGGACACCTGCAATTTATAGGATAAACATAGTAAACAACTTACGAGTAACATTAAGGTTAATGTAAAGTAACGGTCTCCAACAAAAGATGGCAGCACTATCTCCGTATGCCTGTAATGTATTTTTAAGCCTAGAGAGCTCTAACTTTCAGAGAGAAAAGTTCATAACCGATTCAAGAGTTCGATCAATGCTGATTTTTTTTATTTTCGTCTTTCTTCATTGTTGAAATTGCTTGATTGTTGTGAATATCAAAACTTATAACAATGAAGCGCTTTCAACAATGAACTAAAAATAAAATTAAAAAATCGACTTGATCGAACTCTTGAATTGGTTACGAACTTTCTTCCCCGAAAATTAGAACTCTAGGCTTGAATTTGTAGGAGTAATATTGAAATTTCGTACAACGATAAAAATACATTAAAGGCATATGGAGATAATGCTGCCATCTTTTGTTGGATACCGTTTCTTTACATTAACCTTAGCATTTTCAAAATCAATCCGTGAATATTTTCTTGTATGCTGACTTCTCTCCATTTTTAAGCCCACATTTTTAACGTTTCCTATATTGTCACGTCTCTTTTGTGAGAACCATTTTTCAGCTTCACACGAGACTGTATTTGGATATTGCATGTAGAAGTAGAGATGTATGAAGACGGTGTAAGAGGCGTTTTCCCTACCCGTTACCCAAAATGATCAAGAGTAGCCTACAAATCACAGTGATTTAATTCTGGTTCTAAAACCGTATGCAGATACTCGCATTTAAGTTCGAAATTTATTCCTTTTCTGTTTATGGAGTCGCTGTTTTCGATTTAACAATGAATGTGCGATGACAGCTTATGTTATAGGCTCACTCTTTTCAAGTCATAAGGGCTTGAGAGATAAAGCAGACAGGCATCAGCAAAAAATCCCGTTGAAATAATGTTTTTTCCACCTCTTCCGTGTTATTGATAATGAGATCAGCTTCCATTTTGACAAGCGTCTGTTTTTCTCCTCATATCGCATACCGAAGAATGAATCCTTCATTATTCATTACTCGTTGCAGTATCTGAGCATATCCTTCACCCTTCAGGTATCGGCCAAGACATGACACTTCGCAGCACAGTTCGAAATGTGTTGAAATAATAGGATTACAGTCTATTCATAGATCTTCGGTCCACACGATGTGAAGAAATTAACTGTCAGTTGCGTTTTCTGGGCCATGATCAAATTTGGCTCCACCGGGAATCCAGAACGATGCACTTTGATTACAGGATACATCAGATATTTCTGCAACTACTTTCTATAACACGGATCAAGAGCAGTGTTTTATTAACAGATAATGTAGAATTGGGTATTAATATATTAATCTACCGCCTGCAGTAACTGTCCATTAGAGATATGGAAGTTGTCTGCTTTTGTCAAACGAATTGTTGGTTGGACGCTCTATTATCATTATATAAAAGGGTGAAATAGCATCAACATTTATATTTTTTGGCTAGGTCAGTATTTCAATCCCTCATTTGAAGTCCCTTTTTATCACGAGGCAGTTTATCATTTTGACCGTGACATTCACATTACTAGGGTTAGGTTAATTGAGACGAAGGCTGCGGCAGATCGATGCGCCAGTTATATCTGCCAGATGGCGAAGCCGCTCAAGGAGAGGAGGCGGAGGTAGTTTTTGGTTCGTAATTTTAAGTACAACGGAAAACATGTTACACAGTAGTTGTTTACGTCGTCTTGTAAACGTGAAATGTCGTAGATGCTGTATACATTGCGGAGCTTGTTTTATGTCATTCAGTGGCACCAACTGATGACAACAATACGCTGGTAATCAGAGTCAGTGTTGCAAGACAAGAAACAGCCTTCCTTTAAAATGATTCCTAGTTTGTTCGTAAAAATGTAATGTTTGGAGTACACGAAGTATTGCTTAAAGTGGTTTCCTTGTTATCACGTGGAACTGACTGTCATGTCATTCGCTGCGAATGGAAACCCTTCGTATTTCTAAACTGTTATAAATATTGACTCTATACCAGACGTGGTAAATGTATGCGTCTTATAATCGGGAGAGTTCGAGATGGCCAGTCTTGTTTAGGCCTATTATTATTGTTTGTTACAGGCACATTCGGGCAGCTTTGGTAACTTTGTATTTTCAGGCAGTTTTAGTAACTAATGACTGGCCAGTCTCGATTGTATGTTAAATTCACAAGTATATGTGTGCCTCAACTGGGATTCGAACCCAGAACCTTGGGAACGCAGACCACCGTGGCCTGCTAGGACAGTTAGTAGTACTAAAAGTTCTTGTTTACAATGAAGTTCAAAACAAGATGTTTTTTGACATTTGTTGTGTTGTTGCAACCACATGAAATTCGTTCATCAACTCATCGAAAAGGTGTCCCCCTGTGGGTGAGTGGTGATAACACTCGCTGCCTTTTAATTAAGGGGTCCCAAGTTCGATGCCCGGTTGGGGAAACAAGTGGTTTGGAGCCCACGTTAAACTGTAGGTCGCGTCCTTAAGCACTATTGGTTCACTTTACACAGGGACCTTCGGGCAGACGCCCGTCATTATCATCCATCGAAAGTAAGCCTTGTAACCTGAAGTAATGGTGACTTGAACATTGACTTTTTAATGTGTAACTTATCTCTTGTTTCCCAATACATCATCATTTCGATAGAGCGTGACATAAGAAGCACATTACTTAATCCGTTAGGGATTAACATATTTTTATTTACATCCTTACATTGTTAATATGACAAGTTGATAAAGGCTAAACGCACTATTATTGTGTTCTATAATGTATAATATTAAATTCCGTTTTAAAGATCGCATTGCTGATAATTTTTTGTAACCATTTCATTAATTATGTGTGGCCAATTGGTCCCACCAAACTAAACGTGACCATCTTAGAACACTATTGAATTTGAATCCATTGATTTAGCTTTGAGAGTGTAGTAGACTTGTTCGTCTACTCATTTCAAGGTCGTATTGTTTACTTACAGTAGAGGAGGTCGTTAACTTTTTCCCACAAGATTTTTTTTTTAATGAAACCAGTCTTGCTAGGTGCATCGTAGCTATTCTAATTTTTCTCTTGGCTACTGATCTTGTCTTCCTTTAGGCTATGAGACGGACAAAATGTCAGTCATCGATTTTTTGTTCAAGGTGTAAACTGGTTGTAATGGCAAGGATCAGCCTTGTTTCAAGTGCATTTGATGAGTGTAGAATTACAGTGCAAAACGAGTTTCACTGTAGTACAGGAATTGCTTTGTTGAATAATCACTTTGCATCATTGGCTACAGTTAGCGCCTTTTATGCATTGATTTTCCAGACTGTGTTTATGATTTTAAGAATTTACGTTTCAGTCTTCTGGTGTGTGAAGGTTGTAGGAGACTATCATCTCTTTCTATACAAAATTCCCTAATGACAGTTTACATGAGTGTGAACAACGTGCTTTTCTTGCTACAATGTTTTCTCACTAATATCGCGTTGTTGTAGATGTACTACGGGAATTTGATTGCAGCATGTTTATACATCCGAAGTTACAGATGTAAAAGCGAGAGTAAAATCACTTCATAAGGACAAGGCTTGCGCCCAGGTCTCGTTTATTTTCACCACGCTTTTATTCACGGTCTCTCTGGTTTAAATCATGTAATCAAATTGTCACGCACTTCCCATTATCTCCGCCCTTCCCTCTTGTAAGAAAAATAAGCAAATAGCCGCCCCCGCCCCGTGTGGTTACGTAAGACGTCAATTTTTTTTATGAATATGTCGTAGTCCAAAAAGTTCTTAAATCTGCACTTGCATGTTTTCAAACGAAATTTGTATAAGCATTGATCTGACCTCCCTTTCCTTGAATGCTTACGTCAGCGTTTCCCAACCTTGGGGGTCCGCGACAAGCATATGAGGGGACCGAAATAGTTCGACGTGTAACGAGAATTTACTTTCCAATATTTACATCATATTATACATATTTTCTTTTATAAAACAATTTGAAAACACGATATTGTTGAGTTAAAATCGAAGTTAACAAACCGAAATCAATGCAATAAACGAAATGAATGAACTACAACATTTAATGGTTTGATATAACAATCTACCCTGAAGTTCGATTTTCAGTAGACGCTTGACCTAAAAAGAATGGAACAGCTAACTTCAGATATCTGGGTCAGCCTGTACGAAAAATGGATCGGTGGCTTAAATATGTCCCAGTAAAACATGGGACGAACCAAAGTTCAGATAACCTAAAGAACGTAACAGTAAGCCTATGTGTTCATGTATCAGAAATTATAATGTAGTGCCTAAGAGAGTGCGTAAATATTTCCTATAATATTTAGAGTTGGGATTTCCATTTATTGAACGAGATGATGATCAGAAACCACAGTGTGTTATTTACAGCGAGGTGTTATCAAATGAGGTCATGAAACCTTCGAAATGACTAGGACGTCTTGAAACAAAGCACAGTGCTTCAGTGAACAAACCTATTGGTTATTTGGAAAAGAAACTAGCAGAGCCTATCCATTTACAAAAATTAGCTAGAGACATTGTGTCAGGCTCAAATAATGAAACGGTTGTTTTAAGTTCATTTGAAGTTTCTGTATTGATCACGAATGAGAGACAGCTTCATACAATTGGTAAAGGCATAGTTTTTCCTGATAGGAAGGTAGTGACTCGCAATTAGTTTGGCAAAGAACATTGGAAGGTACTTTCATTAATGTCTCTCGAACAACACTGTAAAGCGGAGAATTGACGAAATAGCTGAAAACATATGAAGGGCATATCGATAGAACATCTGAGTTCCAGTAAGTACTTTTCATTACAATTGTATGAAAGTACTGATATTTCGGGAAATGCAAATTTGTTGGCTTTTGTTCGATATGAACAGTACAACAAGGTTTATGGGGATTTTTTGTTGTGTGAAACACTGCCATTACAACTGCAGAGGCCTTGTTTAACATTCTTAATAATTTTGTCCTTCAAAATAAACTACAATGGGTTAAATGTGTTGGGATTAGTGCAGATGGTGCTCAGGCAATGGCAGGTAAACAAAAAGGACTTTTTGCGCTCTGCCAAGTGGACGCACTGCAGCATTCATCGTGAAGCATTGGCTGTACATGGAATACCATCCAAGATGAAAGATGTTTTCGATGAATCTGTTAAAGTAGTACATTTTATCAAGGCTCGTTCCTTTAACTCCAGAATTTTCACTGTATTGTTGAACGCGATGGGAAAGTTTGGGCTAATGGAATCGACGATAAGGAATATGATTCCTTTCTCACCCTGAACTACTTTCTGACGACAAGTGAAACAGAACTTCCAAATGGAGACTGTGAGAGCATAAAGGTGCACTTGCTTCCCAGTTGAGAGTTTACTTTTCGGTTTCCAGCGAGAAAAACAGTTGGATGAAGAACCCTTTTCTAAACAATGAAAATGAGCTGTTACCAAATGGAAAAGAACGGCCTATTGAGTTGTCTGCAATTCCTCCGTGAAGATGATGATTCCCCGTTTTTCGTTTGATGGACTTTTGGTCACATGCTCGGTCTTTGTATCCTGATGTTTCCATAAAGAAAATTACACATCAGATCCCTTTCAAGACTACTTACTTGGGCGAATCAACACATCCTGCACTTGTTTATAGGACTTGAAATAGAACCAGATCTGCGCCTAAAAATCTCTACTTTGGAGTCAGATGTGAATGAGTTATCGGTCACAAAACAACACCAGCCATCACATTGAAAAGTTGTAAGTAAGTAAAATCGTTAGGTTTCATTATTACTACTACTATTCACGACTTTCAATATAGTTAGCAAACTGTATTCAATTGTATCTGTGATTGTACTATCATGTATTGAAATGTACGTCTTTTTTAAAGTTATGGATAACGTGGAAAGATCTATTGATACTGTATGCACAATATTTGTATAATGTTTTGCTTGGTTATTGGAACAGGGATCCGCAAGAAAACTAGTAAGAAATCAAGGGATCCGCAGCCTGCAAAAGGTTGGGAAACACTGGCTTACATAATACTTAAACGACCCATTCTCATCCCAAACGCCGGGCAGTTCCGCAGTTCACAATACTTCTTTCTTTTTTGGGGTTGTTGCCCACTATTCAAGGACCCCCCCCCCCAAAAAAAAAAATTCTTATACACAACTTCATATTATTTAAATCGAGCGGTCGTAGCTCAGTTTGGTAGAGCATTGGCTTCTCATTTGAGAGGTCCCAGATTCGATACCAACGGCCGACCATCCTGACTGAAATTTTCCTCAGTCATACCAGGCAAATCCCGGGATGATTAAACTTAGGCTCTGCCTGACACCTTCCTGCATCCTTTCCGCTACTCTATCCCGACGTGAGCCATAGATGCCTCAATTCTTGGTATTTAATATGAAAGTTCATCAAAAATTGATTCCAGTAGAATGCAGAAAATATTTTTTTTTAGTTATTTATAACTTATTTACATGACTAAAAATAAAAGCATTAGACACGCATAGCAAATACCGTCATTCAAGAGACGAACTGGTGTAGCTGCATTTTCAAAACCTTTACCTTTCATTTCATAACTTCCAAAGTAAATTTTCTATGATAATGAAACTTGAAAGTAAGTCAGCTTAACTAACGTTCAAGTTTCATGAACATAGACAATTCACTTTGGAAGTTATGAAATGTAAAGTTTGTGAAAATGCAGCTACACCAGTTCGTCTCTTGAACGACAGTACTAGTAATCTATTTCATCATTTTCAGTGAGCGTTCCACACACTTATTCTCCTCATCCATATAGTTCGTAAACTGAAAACGTGACAGACCATTATAGCCATGAAGCCTTGGGTCAGAAGTTCGCTTAAGAAGGAGGGAGCACCGTTTTTTATTATTATTATTTACGGTTTGCGCGACACCCTTAAGGATCTTGGCCTGTCAGGCGGCTGTATTACGTTCAAGTTATTAGAGGGTTACGTGGTGAGCGTAACACCTCTTTGCATCCATGTGTGTGACTTTTAGGACAGTCCGCTACTTCCTTTATTCAAGTAGCTCCCCAGTTGTCAACACCGAAATTTTGAGCCCCCCACGGGAAATCGAACTGCGCTACCGACCGGAAGATGAGAGAACGAAATATCTCAAGAATATCTGTAGATTTGTATAGGATTTATTCAACAGGGAGGTCGAATCTTTGGCACGCTTACCTGCAATGCTCGTGGTCTCAGGTTCAAGTCACGATGGCGATACACTGAACGTAATAACGGAGTCCACCCAAAGCTAGGTCCGGTCCTTACGGTAGTAGCAATCACCTTCCAAGATTTGTGCCCATATTTTGAAACTACTCTGTATACTAACAAGAAGCAACTGTCACCAGTTATCATTTCGTTAATGCTTGGAATAAACACAGGAGGTTAAAGAAAACTAATAATCGGTCAATCATGTCGTTACTTTACGAATAACAAACGTGATTAGTGTGCTGTAATTATGATCATATTGATTATAAGAGCAGAAAGGATTTTTTCCGCCAGTGACATTCCGTTCTGTTAGTCAAAAGGAAGTTTACACAAAATTCAGTAATGGTTGAATCATCTTTTGTGCATAAAAGGAAAAATATCCTCCAGAAGTCGAATCATCAAATGGCGACTGCTTTTGCACAACTTGTGGTTGTGTTTTTTCTTGTTTCGTGTGTCAGTATTTCTTCTGACCTTGAAGTGACTTATTTCAATACTTTGGCATGTTTGTATGTATATAATTAAAGGTAACAATCACTTCCTTCGATGGACCAAGCTATTCTTTAATATACAATTAAGTCTTACTCGTTATTTCAGAAAAACATGAATGTTGTTCAGTAGTATGGCTATGAGGAAAGGTAGATCTAATAACTGGCTGCTATACTGTTGTTGTATTCATTGAAAGAAGAAAGCAAGTGGAGATTTCCGTGTTAATACAATTGTGTTTGAAAGATTTTAAAGTTATGACACCCTTGTTTTCAGTCTGTCAGTTCACCTTTAAATAATGCAAAGTTACTTAGTCTATTTAAATTACTTGCTGAAAAAATTATTGTTTTTACTTTTATTATTTTAACAGTAGCTTTTCCCCAACAACAACGTAAATTAGAAAATATGGGCTTCATGTTACCAATATTAAAGAAAAAAAATTCCTTTCGGCAGGTCTACAGGCTGAGGTAGATTTCGAGGTGTTTTTGATTGAATTTATTGGGGTAAGTGCAGAATAAAAACACTTTAAGTAAATATACTTTTATCATTTTATTTTCATTATAAAATTATAAATACGGTAACTAATTACCGTGCAAACTTTTTGTTATTAGAACTGAATGCAGTGATATTCCAGTTGAAATTAACAGGCCCAGTGAAACCCGCCACCTTGTTATATACCCCTAACGAAATATGAGCGCTATCAAGAAACTAGTTATTGATTTATAGATTAATCATGAAGAGCTTTTCAACGTTACCCCACAAGACATGGTTTTAAAAATTTCGAATTTCCACCCTCACTCGTACCCCAACAATCCCTGAATGGTTGGTGTCACCGTAAACTTCTTAGGGACTACTATAATTTATGCAGACAAAGTTTCACTATAAACTCCATAGAGGCTGATATATATTTTTTTCATTATATATCTGACCGATTTTGCTCATTAACGAACTTAGCCGAGCTATTTAGCCTAGAAATAACATAATAAAATGTGGTTCAAATATCTTCAAAATTATGGCCGCTAGCGTGTAATTATATAAGTATATATTTTCAAATTTTCAACCCCTCCCCCAACCACCCCCTTGGGCTGGTTTTGCTCATTAACGAACTTAGCCGAGCTATTTAGCCTAGAAATAACAGAGTAAAATTTGGTTCAAATATCGTCAAAATTATGTATATGAATTGAATCGTATTGAACGAGACTTAGATTTTAATCAGGGAAGGGAACAAGCCGGATTTCGTCGTGGATTTAGCACAATGGACCACATACAAACATTGAGTGAAGTTATGGAAAGAACTAATGAATATGAACTTCCACTATGTTTGGGATTTATAGATTTTGAAAAAGCTTTCGATTCGGTCTCCTTGTCAGCAGTACTTAAAATCACTTGAACATCAAGGCATCGAAAGTGCATACATCAAGTTACTGCGAAACATTTACTCGACTGCCACTTCTGTCATTAGACTGCATCAGGACAGTGAAAAATTTAAAGTTGGAAAAGGGGTAAGGCAAGGAGATTCAATTTCTCCGAAACTGTTTTGTGCGGTCCTGGAGAGAGTGTTCCAGAATTTAAACTGGGATGAAGTTGAAATTAAAATTAATGGCGAATATCTTCATCACCTACGGTTCGCTGATGATATAGTCCTGTTTGCTTCAAGTGCAGAAGAACTACAAACCAGAATGGAAGAACTGAGTAACGAGAGTTCGAAAATAGGCCTAAAAATGAACTTAAGTAAAACAAAAGTAATGTACAACCAACATG
>JAGDQP010064677.1:0-11534 GCA_022664845.1 Lepisma saccharinum | reverse complement strand
TCTGGATCAGTTCTTTCCATCCTCCGTTTCCTTCCTCGCGCAAGTATTTTATCAGCTTATCCCATAAGTAATGTCGTATTCTTGCACCGTGAGGAAAAGAACAATAACTTACTTGGAACACTACCGTTAGCCATGAAAATAGCCTCCATCGGAATCCACAACACTCTGACACCTGTCAACCAGTTGTTGAATCCCCCGCTGAAAGAAATCACAGGTTTTGAAGACAAAGAACTGGGTCAATTCGTCGCACGTCAACCTCATTTTGCAGTGTTTACCTGGAAAGGTAGTTTTGCAGGCTGCAAAAAAGTCTGTTGGTGCAAGATCTGGTAGAAACGCCGGGTGGGGGAGTTTCTCATTGCCACATTCCAAGATCTTAGCACAGGTCCTTCTTGCCATGTGTGAGCGCTTGTTATCACCATGGATGAACACACCTTAACGATTAACCAAAGCAAGACATTTATCTAACAATGCAGTCCGTAGGCGCTCAAGCTGCTACAGTAGACATCTACATTGATGCTCTGATTACATGGCAAGAGCTCAAAATGGATTATTCCACGAATATCCCACCAAATACTCAACATCACTTGCAGGGGTGGAAATCCTGTTTTGGCACAGTTCCTGCGGCCCGTCCTCTAGGTACCCACTGTCGTTTGCGTGTAATGTTATGATAGATGATCCAGTTTTTATCCTCTGTCACCATTCTGTCCAGAAATGAGCCATGTCTTTGACGGGGGAGCTGGGAACTGCATATGTCAACTCGCTGTTGCTTCTGCTGAGGGCTTAGCGCATGGGGTACATAGTACGAATACTAGATGCCCCAACATCCAAATTCGTTTTAGTTCATTAACCCACCACACTTCAATCAAGTGTGGACATTAATAAAAACACTTTAATTAATGGCTTCCATCTTGGATTTCAAGGATGCTAGAGTAAATTAAAACTGCTGATTATATTTCAATGGTCTGAAATTCATGTTGACGAGGTCAGCATCTAAAGACAACTAAATCTAACCATAAATAAAGATATTTGAATTAATGAACGTCACCTTGTATTTTAAGAGCCCTTGAGTTAAATTAGAATTGAAAAATGTCCTTGATCTGAAATTGAGATTCGGAAAGTTAGAACCTGAAAGTATGTGAACAAGGAAGTTAGTCAAGTCTGGTAATAAATAAAGGCATTTGAATAAATAGCCGCCATCTTGGATTTAAAGTGTCACTTCACATTTCATAGTAGCTTAACCGTTATTGTTTTGCCGTTAGTTAAAAGTGACTAATGATACGAGAATCTCAATTGCCGTCCAGTACCATTAAATTCACAGATAATCTGAAAATCACTCAATACCATGATCATGAATTGTTTTTTTAATATTGGGCGCCATTTTGGATTTCTTGAACTCTTACATCAATTTCAAAGTGCCTCAATATCTTAAAATGGCCTTTTATGTATAATCATCCATTATGCAAAATTTAATGCTTTTTATGAGAAAGTGCACAGTTCTTTGAAATGTTGGAGTTAATCGGCCCCACTACTTGTATTTGATAATTCAATTGAAATGTGTTTTGTACTTTTCTGAAATCTTTAATTTTTTCAACAAAACTGAGTTCGTAGTTGGTATAATTTCCTTTGTTATTTTGTATCCAACTCTTTATTTACATCTGTAACCAATATGTATTCTTATGTTGCGGGGGTTAGCAAGATGGCGACCTAATGAAAGGAGGTCGCTTAAATTTCAAGTGTAAAAATCACAAATTCATCTCGTTTTTCGGACTGATCCAGAAGAAAATTGACAATAATTAGAATTTAAAAGTGCTCCAGTTCTATACAAACCAGAAGATACAACAAAATCAAAATTGGAAGTGATAAATACCTCTAAAAAGTGTGAATTGTGGCTAGTGTGGCGGTGTGTGTGTGTGTTGAAAGATGGAGGACTGTAACCAAGACGACAAATAAATAAATAACTGTAAAATAATATTATAATATATAGACGATTAACTGTAGGACTGTTTGACGTTACGCTTTCCATTAATAATCAAATAATCAACTGAAAAACGATGTCGCAATGGGTACGATCATAAAGAATCGAGCCCGCGACTAATAATTATAATAAGACAATAAGTCTTATGTTGCAGTGCTATATTGGCATTGTACTTTTCATAGCACTCTAATAAAGATATTAAATTAAAATTAAACTAAAAATTATTATTATTATTACTTTACTATTTTTTATTATTATTACTTTCCGCCAAACCTATCCGTCACTGAATTTAAATCATACTGTCACTGGCTATGCGAATTTGTTATGCCCAACCTACACACTTGACCTACTGATGACGAATATCACGGATAGCTTTATATTTTTTGACGTCCATCCGCTGGCAAAAATAGATCATCCCCATCCCCCTTTTATTTTTCAATGGCAGGCCAGTGTTAACATTTCTGACTCGGTCTCTTCAGTAACACACAATGAAGGTTACGATTTTCGTAATGTTAATTTCACGCTGATATATGAGGATATCAGGCAGACGAGGGGTAATTATTTTAATAAAAGAATAAGAAAAGCCTTCATGTGTTGAGCTGTGCAGATGACTTTTAATGTAATCTTTTTACTGCTTTTGATAAGAAAGTACCAAAGAAAACCTTCGAAAATAAAAAGTCGTTGAAAGATCCATGGATGAGCAAGGAATTAAAAATGCTCGTTAATAAGAAAACAAAATATTTTGTGAAATCAAAACGCAGTAATGACAAGCAATGGTACAAAAAATATGCAGAAATACGAAAGTTGGTTAAGAGTAAGTACAATGAAGCCCGTAATGTTTATGCATCTGCTCTAGAAAGTAGTATTTATGGTAATAGTTCCTATTTTTGGCATCAGTACAAGAGATTATTTGTTAATAATATACCAAATTAAATGGAATGTAAAGGGAATGTATATACTAATGCAATTGACATAGCTGAAGTATTTAAAGAGCTTTTCTCGATAAACTTTAACATAGAGATAAGTGCAATCGTGCCAAGTAATAATGTTGAAGAAAATACAAATGTAATTGGAATCCCTCGAATCTCTGAATCTGATGTTATAGATGTTATAGGTAAACTTAAGCCACTGTCAACACCAGGTCCAGATTCCGTACCAAATTATATTGTTGAAGCTTGTGCTAGTGAATTAGCTCCGCATCTGGTTCGGATTTTTAATTTATCCTTATGTAATGGTTTATACCCTTCTATCTGGAAACATGCTTTTATTGTACCAATTCACAAAAATGGTAATAGATCGGACCCAAATAACTACAGACCAATTACTCTACTTAATTCTTTCGCAAAAATATTTGAGACAATTATTTTTAAGCACCTAAATTTTAACCTAAAGCGAGTTTTAAATGAATCTCAACATGGTTTTATGAAAGGGAAATCTATTGTAGCAAATCTTTGTCATATTACCGACTACATCAAATTTTATGTAAGTAAAAAGGATCAAGTCCATGTTATTTATATAGATATATCCAAGGTATTTGATTCAGTCAACGATGCTCTGTTATTATCAAAATTATCAAATATGGGTCTCTCACCCTTGTACATATCAAGTGGTTTAAAAGTTATCTGTCATCAAGAAGCTACGAAATTTAAGTTGGTTCAACTTACTCGACTGTTGCCACTATAGAGAATGGCATACCTCAAGGCTCACCACTAGGCCCTTTGCTATTTTCCATTTTTATAAATGATATCCGAACTAGTATTATGTACTCAAATGCATTACTGTACGCAGACCATTTAAAATTGTACAGGGTTGTAGATATTTTTAAAGATAATGACTTACTGTAAAAAGTCCTTGACAATGTATCATATTGGCAGATCTAACCTAATGGAAGTTATAAATAATAGTAAGAAAACCAAAGATGTGACGTATACAAACAAGATACAATATTACGTAAACAATTATACAATTTCAAATTATCATGTTCATAAAGTTGATACGACAAGAGATCTGAGTGTGATCTATGATAGAAACCCAAGATTCGAGGAGCACATACATAACGCTGTACAGTGTGCTAGAAAACTTATAGGATTCATTTTTAGGCAATCGTATATTTTAAAGAAAGGTAGTTCCTATGTTCATCTTTATAAATTGTTAATTAGACCAAAACTTGAATTTGCCTCTATTGCCTAGAGTAGTATAACAAAAACCTTGTGTAACAATATGAAGTCAGCTGAAAAATGTTTCGTCAGGATACTATGTCTCAAAGATAAAGATAAAATGGATTGTATGGGCGCTAACAAAACTATGGCTTACGCCCTTCCCGACTATGTCTCAAGTTGGGTTTACCATACTATGCACATACCTATGACTATTGGTTAAAATACAGCAATCTTGAGACCCTAACTAAGTAAACGAAGGAATGAAAACGATGCACTATTCTTGGCGAATATACTATCAAATAAATACAACTGTGAATTTGTATTTAAAAAAAACAACAAAAAACATTGCATTCAAATTGACCTTGTACAGCACTAGAAATAGTAATCTCATAACAACAGTCGACAAGGACCATCTAATTTTAAACAGAATAACAATCACATTTTAACGACTTGAAATATGATTTTAACTCAAAATACAGGGAATGCGTTTGGCAACGCAACGCAGCACTTGTCGGCCGAGCTCACGCTTGACTCACTTGTTCCCTCCCGCCTTCCAGTCGGCCCATGGCTTTCCCATGACTTAGCGCCTCACGGTATATTGCTGAAAGTATTTTGTATTTCTTTTCACGAATTTTACACATACTAACAAAAACTTGGTTCTTCAATACGCCCGACATGCTCTGATGTTCAAATATGTGAATTAAAATATTAAAAAATTAGAACTTAACGTGTGACCTAAAGTCATCGGAGAAACACGTCCCGCTTGGCGGGCGGAGATAGGTGAATCAAGCGCGAACTCGAGCCGACAAGTGGTGCGTTGCGTTGCCAAACGTATTCCCTGTAGATATTGTGGTAATAAAAGTTTGAATCTTACGTTTTATTGTTATCTGTCTTTTAAAAGTATCTATGGCGTTGTACGATGCTCGTTACTATCATGCATTTTAACCATCTAAATATCTACTATTTTAACAACACAATATATTTTAATCTCTTTATTATAATTATTATTTATTTATTTACACTTTTGTATGTTATGTTTATTTGTATCTGTAACTTCCACATATCACAGTGTTAGTATATTCATATTGGATTAAAAAAGGGTCATACTTTTAAACGATGATTGCATTAGAACCCTTATATTATTGCACATTATTTTTATATAGTAATCTCACAGACTATTTTATATGCACTTCGATGTATTTCTTCTGTATTTGCACTTACTCAAAAATATATTTTTATGCTTGAATAGTGTTTATTGATCAATGTTTGCTTTTATATTTTCACTTACTCAGTACTGTATTTTTGCTTTATAGCTGTTCTCAGCACGTTAATAAACTATTATTATTAATATTATGTAGTAAGGGCAGTGCTTCTGCTTGAGAAACCTGAGAAGTGAAGGTTGTCGGCATTTTGAGTAGCGAGCATCAGTAACAGGGAAAGGAATTTATATCGTGAGCGGAACTTTAGAAGCCGATGCTAGCGAGAGTGGAATCCAAGTGATGCTGTAAATTACATTTGCAAAAGAAAATTGCGCAACGCTTTTATCATGTTCCACGTGACGTGATCTGGAGAAGCAGACAGGGAAGTTCCAGTCTCCAGACAGAGAGGGTGGAGGGGGACATAATTTGGTGTCTCTGTGAATTGCAGGGGTAAGGGGAGAACAGAAGGACTTCGCTTGCTTCATTCATTCAGTGTAGAGATGACCTTGACCACTCTCCCCGCTGTCTACAGGCAAATCACGCTTCGCTTACTCAAGGGATTACGTTAATTTAAAAGGAAACACCAACTAACAGATGCAGACAAAATTAATATTCCATAGGTAAGCATGACATTTGGAAAATATTAGAATTAGTAAGGTTTGGCATGGCTAGTTATGCACCAAAAATTTTATCTTTGATTCCAATAAGAATTGAACGTAATGCAAAAATAAATAAACAAATAAATATATCTATACAAAACATACACTCAAATAAATGAATAAGTCGTTATCCGTCTTCGAAGGAACTTCGTTATAAAATCTTTGGACTCGCACTAACACTGAATAATTATGAATAGTTTTGAACACCTTGGGTAGAAGAGAGGCTTAAGTCTAACCCTTCTTTTGGGTGTATAGAAACATAGTTTATCTGTCAAATAATCACAATCAATTTTCTAATTCCATAACTGATACAAGAATACAAAATCAGCAACATAACATCTATCTTTAAGTTTCATCCAACAATTTATATTAATTACATAAATGGTTATGAGATGATTTCTCTTACCTTTTAATGGAATCCACTTAAAAAAATAAAAATAAAAAATGTATAGCGTCTAGAGCAGTGGCCGGCAACCCAAAAGTGTCTGGGAGCTACTTTCACCAAATTGAAACTTCCATTTTGTGCGACCAAAGTATTATTCAGGAAGGCATAATGTAGGGTCTACCAACACGCACATTCACACACAAATATATAGGCCTATATATTGAATAAATTTTCTACTGCTAACGTTTTCTAGTAATTTTCATAAGGGAAACAAACAATTACACTAGTGAAAACGGAAATATTTAGTCACCATGTTTCCCAACTAGATATTTTGAATATTGCAATTTCAAGTCTGTTTCGGAATTCTAAATGTTCATCTTACAAACTGTTCATTTCTATCTTTTCTATGCACTTCGTATTGGAAAACCTGATCAAAACACAGAATGTTAACCAAACGAAGGACCAAGAACAAAGTAGGGTTAGCAACAAAAAACATCTTAAGTGTGATGCTTGTTTTCACTGTCTTCAATTAGCTTTCTAATGTTTGGCGATTAACTTGTGACACCGAGTCCAATACAGGAATCCAAATGTTCATCAGTCATTCGGTTTCTGTATTTGTTTTTAATATAATTCATAATAGAAAACGTTGATTCACACAGATATGTAGAACTAAACAAAGACTTCAGTGTCACATTAGCTAACGTGGGATATTTGTCCTTATCCACGAAAGACCAAAACCTGTCACTATTTGCTTCATACACATTTTTCATGAAGATCATTCTTCATACTAAAGATTTCAAGTTCTACAGCAGTGTCTTCGTGAAATGCTTCTCCTAACTTGCTTTACAAGTTATCAACATCAAATGTCATGTATACATGTGAAACAAACTGAGCTGCCTAACTCAATTTTTTTTAAGGCAGAGAAACGCGATTGGAATGCTTCAATCAATTTGGAAATTATTTCCACGTGGGTGTTCACAATGTTCATTTTTGCGTTACCTCCCTTTTCTACTTGTTCTTCCAAACAGGTAAAATGTTTCACTTCATCCCGACTTTACTGTCTCTTCCAAAGTTCTTCAGAAAACGAGTTAGTATCTGAAATCATGTGCAAAATGTAAGTTATATATCTATCCTGAAGTTGACAATTCAGCTCATTAAGTTTCTGTCATGTCCGTCCAATATCCAAAGTCACGCAGCTATTCAGGGTCTTCCAGAACCAAACAGTTATCATCACTATCAGGGACGTACTGGGTCCAGCCCGGGTATTGGACCATTGGCGGCGGCACCGAAGCAGGACAGTATTTTACGATTAGGCATCGGCTGGGCATAGGCAGAAAATTTGTTGCAAAAAATATGGATACAATAATTCCTAATGGATACAATGTGCCTAATAAATAATTCTCAGCTTTGTTTACACTACACTCATAAGTAGCGAGCTTCCTCCCTGCTGCTCTTACACACGTATTTAATTACTACTTCTGGATCAAAATCACTGGTTAATTTTCTCTGACGATGCGTCTGTAAAAGTGGCCTCAGATGCTCTTAATTCAACATACTGCTTAAGCGGTTCTTTATTAGCTTTACTTGGGAAAGAACCCGTTCACAACAAACTTGGTATATTGGTAAAGTTAATACATATTTGTGCACTTTGCATAAATCATCGTAGCAACATGAAGAGGGTTATAAATATCAGAAAACGTGAAACACATGCCATACAGTACTACAAAGTTTCGAACAGTAGGATTACTCTTCAGGTGTTATTTCTACCGCTCCAGTATCATCATCTCCACCACCTCAGTGCCATCAAAGGAATAAATACTGGTGATGTCTTCTGGAAGGTCTGTCATAATGTGATCTAACTGCTCTGCCGAAGCCTTTAACTGCTGCCTCAACATTTATAGTTGGACAGATTTATAGAATATATGGGATGCTTTAACAACTTGCTTGAAGTTCTTCTGAGCTTGTTTCAGGAGGTTAATTGTGTTTTCCACTATTCTTCAGGCCTCTGTGTAGTTCACTGTCGAATTCTGGTGATAAACGGACTAGTGGTTCATTATTTCAAACATCTGTATACAAATGAAAGCAACCAGTACAGTTTCACACTTTATGAAGTAATCGAGAATTTTTGCTTCGAAATAAGTCTTACAACTGTTGAATCCTTAGACATCGCTGCTTTCAAAGTACTAGCTTCCTCTTACGGTGCCATGTTAGACCTGACGTTCTACCCGAAGAGTTACACTCAATTTCCAAAACTACCATATAACAATTTCTTTGTTCAGCCACCTTGTGGAAGTCAAGTGATCAATTTTTACATGATCCTTCTCTTTCTGTCATTACTTTTTGCCATTCCTCGATTCTCTTTTAAGAATTCCGGAAAGAAACACAAGTTGTCTGTACGTTCCCCAAATATGTGTTCTGCGCAGTGCAAGAATAAATTGGTCAGGTTACAGAAGAATAACTTAGCTAAATATCTAATGCAGAACACATGGATATTCTTGCGATTTTTCTGGTTGAGAAATGAAACTACTCTTTTGTTTTCTCTCTGCTTCGTCACAGCTGTCACCAAGGAACATATCAGGAGGGATTTTTCAAAGGAGGGTACCCTTTTCTTTCAATGTCTTTCACAGGTTCTTTTAGATCTTTACATTTAGAAGAATACAATCAAAGTAAACTAAATCTTACCCCTTGATGTTGTCTAGCCCAATCTAATTATCGATGAGGCACTGGTCATGATCAAACGCGTCTTGATTCGTGCCCATTTTAGTGCATAACTTTTGGTCATGACATGACGATTCCGTGAAGCAAGTTGTTTTTCGAAAAGAAGAGATTTTATATAACTTTGTTTTTCAAACATGTGTCAGAGAGAGCATACTGGGGATGAGTATCTGAACAAGTTCTGTGTTACAAAATCTGTTGGTACATGTAGTGCAATCCACTGAACCCAGTTTCGAAAAGGCTTCGACGTGATGAGTTAAAACTAAGGTGGTACCTCACCTTCCTGGTCCTCTCTGTAAATGCAAATTTTAGGTTAAATGGTAATTCATCATTTATGGTGTCCGGCTGAACAGAATGTCAAACAATTATTGTCTTCCTGAATACTTTAATAGAAACACCGTTAATAGAAAAATATTTATTTTCCTGAATATTTAGCCCCACTCGCTGGAGTTTCCTCAGCTGTGATCTACACTATCTACAATGACTTATTGCCAGTTACTGACTTCTAATTTCCCGTTCCCTTCGTAACAATTTTCCCCATTGGTCCCTTAAGTTTCCTCATTTTTTGTTTATTAATTTGTCTCTTCTTTTAATGATGAAAGCTGCTTCCCAAATGTCTCGTTCTTCCTGTGTTCTCACTGTTTTGATTTTTTTTTGTATCCCGCGATATGATGACCTTCCTCTATTACATGTTGTAACAATTCTGAGCTGTCCGTTTGTTTTGCTATGTATCTTTGGTGTTCTTTTGCCCTTGTTTTGATTTTTCTTTTAGTCTGACCAATATAAGATTTCTGACAAGAGATTCAATTTCATATATGCCGTCTTTTTCTTCCGTTTCTATTACCCTTTTGTGTTCATTGAAAATATTGTGTAATTTCATGTTTGGTTTCAAAATCTCTTGTACCCCGAACCTCGGGATCTATCTTGGGAAGGATCAAGCCAGTTTCCATCACAAACACCAACTTCTCGAAGATACCTTCTAATATTGTTCTCCCAAAGACGTCTCGGTCTTTCCAACGGTCTCTTTCCCTCCGGCTTTCCAACCAAGATTGAATATAATCTTCGTTTATCTCTCATCGGGCTATATGATCTGTCCATCTTAGTCGTCGACTCGTCGTGATTTCATTATTCTTACAACATCGGGTAAGGCGTAAAGTCCATGAAGTTCTTCATTATGCAGTCTCCTCCATTCTCCAATCATCTCGTCCCGTTTCGCCCCTTTATCTTTCTCAAAACCTTATTTTCAAACACTCGTAATTTATGTGCATCTGCTAGGCTCGTACTCCAACTTTCGCAACCGTAAAGTATTACCGGCAGAATAACCGTTCTGCATATTTTCAGTTTCAATTTCCTTGATATTAATCAAAGAAATTAGAGATGTTAGAAATTTTTGGACTGAATAGAAACTGCGTTGCCCGATACTAAGCGACCGTTATCTCATTTTTGCTTGTTATGTAAGTTCCCAAGTATTTAAATTTGTTAACTTTCTCTATGACTCAGCCCTAATTCTTATGTTTTATTTCCTTCATTCCCCGTGTTTCGGCTTGTTATCACGCATTTTGTTTTCTCTGTTTACCTGTAGACCTATCTCATCGCACACTTCTACTAAGACATCGGTGTTACATTGTGGTGCCTCCCCTATCAAATCTACATCATCCGTGTACGCGAACAGTTGATTCGAGTCATTCAATGTTAGTCCCTTTTTGTAGTCTATTTTTTGAATCGCATATTCTAATGCAAAGTTAAATATTAATGGTGACAAGGCATCACGTTATTTCGATCCGTTGCTAATCTTGAAATTATCTGACATATTATTACCTATCCGTACTCTGCTCATGGGGTCACTGAGACACATTTACATAAGTTGAACAAGTTTCTTCGGAATTCCAAATTGTACCAGGATACTGTATAGCTTTGTCCTTTTAAGAGAATCATAAGGCTTCTTAAAATCAATGAATAGTTGTTGAACCGTCCCATTTTATTCCCATTTCTTCCCCAAGATTTGTCTCAAGGCGAGAATCTGATCCAACGTGGATCTATTTCTTCTAAATCCACATTGGTGATCTCCAATTATTTCATCTACCTATACAGTTAGGCGAGTTACCAGTATATTACTCAATACTTTGTAACATGTTGGGAGTAACGAGATTCCACGGTAATTATTACAGTCCGATTTATTGCCTATTTTTGTAAATCGGAACTATTATTGAGGTTTTCCATTCCTTTGGAAGCTCTCCTTTTTCCATATACCGTTTATCATTTTTTTTAGTTCCTTGATTAGTGCTGTTCCTCCTGCTTTAATTAATTGGTTGGAATATTGCCTATTCCTGGTGATTTGATTTTTTTAAATTTCTTTATCTACATTTGGACCTCGATTTCGACACGTTAGGACATCCACGGTTCTGCAGCATATAATTCAATTCCGTCTGTTAGTTCCCCGTT
>JAGDQP010064676.1:0-11535 GCA_022664845.1 Lepisma saccharinum | reverse complement strand
GCTTACCTTGACAAAATTATGCGACACTTCCATCTTCTCGTCTTTCATTTCTTTGAACTCTTTCGAGTCCACGGAGCTGTTAAATTTTGTACAACCATTGAAATCCATATTTCTTATTTACTTCAATAATAAACATCAAGAACACCACATCTACTGCTAAGCGTCTCTGAAAGAAAACATGCGTTGAATTCAAAGAATAGTTTAATACGCAGATAATCATTAAAAAGCTACAGCAATAAATAAGACAGTATAGAAGCCCTCAATTTGGCGAATACGTACCGAAAGATACAGGTAGCAAATTATTAAATCTACTCTTTTGGGCGATACGTGACATAAACGGAACAGAACTTCTCATTGCCCAATGGCTCGTTGGCCGCCATGGTCGTTTAGGACGGCTAAAGGATGCAGCGCATAGTCATTTGAAGTCATTATGGAATATGCCACGGCTTGCTTTTTGGACACGATGCCACAGTTGATTAAGTTTAATTTGGTAAGGAGGGAGGTCGCTGCCGGGAAAGGGTATTTTGCAATCATGGTCATGACGTGTTCGAACGGCAATAGATCAGGTTAGCGCGCAGCCCAGAAGAAGAACAGAAGAACATTGTGTCCAGCCTGGAAGGCTACAATATACCACAACAATAAGGGTTATTATTCTGCTTGCATGTAGTAGATTCTTTGTAATTAAACGCGGACATCTTTGTTACATATACAGTGACGCTTTGTATTAATTCCTATCTTGTACATTTTAGATTAAAAAAATATATATGGGAAATGCATATTTAGCTGTTGGTAAAAACCTCATTATCTAAATAACACATGGTAATTAATATAAATCAATATTTTAAATTACAAAAATAAAGATGGAAAATTACGGTACAAAACAATCGTGTATGTATTAGAGAACTCAGGAAAAACAGGATATACTGGAAGAGAAAATCTGCACAAGAAACTTTAATATTATAGCCTCTTGCATACTATGTATAGAGCTTTATTTTCTTCATGCTTGTTTTATCATTTTTTCACACAAAAAGCCTTAAAATTATGTCTGTCTCTTGCAGATAGTGCATGACTATGGCGTTCAAAAATCACAAGAATAAATTTAAAGTAATTGCAATTTATTTAAACAGTGTCGGTTCTGAATAACAAGCGAAATATAAGAATCGAAGCAACATACAGAAATAGAAGATAAATACATTTGTATTTATATCTCTAGTCTTAGGTTTAAATTCAGATGCTACGAAGTTTACCACTGATAAGTTTCCACCATCTACAAGCACAGCTCTATCGGGTTACTCGAAATACACCCTTGTACACTAAGCTCAATTGGCTTTATACTTGCCACTGCTTTCTGTTCCCTAAAAAGACTGAGGAAACTTCCAGTGGCATCGGGTGTGCTGCACAACGTTCTCACTTCATAAAAACAAACAAATATGCGGAGTTTTTGTCCATTAATGTATAACCGTATATAAGATTCGTGGCTTTAAATACCGTCAAATATCGTTGTGTTTTCAACGTAACATTTTCGTGAAAATTGATCAGAAATATAAAAAAATAATCACACTTACAGGATTTGTTAAAAGAACTTCAGACAAACATTATTATATTCTTAAGTATATATACGCGATCTATTGAGCTGTTTTATAACTTTCATTTTTTTTTCTTGGTAATTAACTTACATTGCAACATGACCTGCACGTCTTCGTAGATTGCTTGCTGTTGTCAATTTGGTGACTGGAAGTTCGCGCTGAACAAGGATATTCCCTACAGAAGCGTGGTTCTAATCTAATCTAACACGCTCCTTGGGTTGATGTCTAGGCTTACGAGAATATTGGCCTGTTAAACAGGGCTGCCAACTCAGAAGAAAAATTCCCGCTAAAGGGCGTCTGAGAAGCCGCGTTTTTTGGTCAGAAAGCGCCAGAAGTTGTATATAATATGAAGTACATAAACACAAAGAAAGGATAAGGATCGAAAATCCTGAGCACCAACCGAAATTTAAATAAATTCAATAAACTCTTAAATGTTCACGAATATTCAACCTTAAGGAGAGAAAACGTTCAAATACCATAACAAAACTGGAACCTGTGGGAAATCGTACAAGGCCACTCCTTTCTACAACAAACTTCCTACAAATGCACGAAATATAAATAATACTGGGAATTTTATGGGTTTCGTTAAAATATATATAATTTGAAGGAAGTTATATTTAAATAGTTAGTTTTTGTGAAAAATTTATTCCTTTTTTTTATAAATGCACAGAATAATTTGCTTTTTATTCTTCCCTGTGTTTTAAAATTATACAAAAGATCTGGATGCAAATTTGGTATGCACTCTTTATTGTATTTTTAAATAATACAAAATCATGTAAATTTGGTCATATACTGTTCCTACAGTTACAATATTCTTACATTTGACTCCTGACATGTTCTACACCACCAGATACGGATAAGTAAAACTATTTATGCTATGTGGAACGAATTAAATACCTGCTGATTACGTTAGTCACACTCGTTATATTTTGACCTAGAATTGGTGACCATTATTCTCTACTATGAGAGTAACAATGTTGTCCATTTTTACTTTCAGGGCACTTAGCGCGTAGATGAGTTCGTGGCCGTGAACCACCAAATTGGCTGCGAACAACATTACAGGATTTCTCTTCGGTAGGTACCTCCCCAAAAATCGTCAGATTTAAAGTTGGCAAAAAAATACAACAGAGAATAAAGAATTCATGAAAAGAAATGTGTAAATCAAAGAGGATGACCATATGTCCCACTTTCAACGGTACTGTACACTTAATTTTGTATTTCCCGCCGCCTGGTCATTTTAATAAAAATGTCAATCTTGTCCGGTTTTTGAGTAAATAAAATACATTATGATGTTGCGACATTAAATTCATAAATCCTTGCTATATGCTTATTTAATTTGGGGGGATTCTAATTTAGAGGTTCAAATTTGAAAGCTTATGCTTTAAGAACCTAGTCATAGGCCAGTCATATAAACTTCGCTGTTCTTCATGTGTCAAAAACGTTGCTTTTTCTTTAGGAGTTAGGAATTTTTGGCTCATCCTGAATTAAGAAAGAGAGAATTAGTGGCCAAGACATTTGCAAAAAAGCCAAAACGCACCTTCTATATATTCGAATAGCCCTCCAAAAATATAAAATCAAAAATCGCTTCTATCATGCTGTCAGATTTGTGAGCACTGCACTTTCTAATGTTAGGTTCTTTTTTTACTACGTTTAGATTCCATATTTTATCGATACTTCCTCTTCTTTTTTTTCTTTTCTCTCTCTCTCTCCCTCTGCCTAAAGACATCCACCGGTTTCAATTTTTTATTGTGTGAGTGTCTTTGGTACTCTTGAATACCTTGAAAGGTAAAGACGGTCGAGCGAGAGACTAACTAGTGGCCACCCCACCTCACTTTATGCTGTACGTCGAGAAAACGTGGAACGCTCCCTTCAAATCCCACATACTCCTTTCACGGAATGTGTACATCGCACAGGGAATAGCTTTACCTTTTATCATTTTCTTTTTGAAATTCATTTGCGCAATATTTTAAATAAGGGTATTTAAAAGTCACTGATTTTAAATATCGAAATAAATTTACTCAATCTCAGTGTACCATGAATTAGTAACAGAAAGCTTATTGGAAAAGTAGATTTTATTTGTTTCGTTCCAACACAGTTTTGCTAACGCATGCTAGACCTGATAAAAGACATTTCTTTTTTAAAATAAGTTTATCTTCCAAAATTCTTTACAGATGCAAAGCTCTGTCCCCTACAAAAAAAAAAGAAGTTGACTCCACCCAATATTTGGTTGTCGGAAACAAGGCGATAATACTTTCTCTGCTTTTAAAACCTGTTCTTCTCGAAATTAGAGAAATGCTACTAATCAGGATCTTGCATTCATCTACAGAAGTGTAGTGGGTTTTTATACTGAGGCACTTAAGTCAGATCGCGTCATTGCTACCTCAATAGCACAGTAATGGTTGAACCATATTGATATATACATCATTTTAAAGATTATGAAACAGGCTACAACTATTATTTCAAACAGGTTTTTGATATTGTGACTTTAAAACAAGCTACACCGTAAAAAGTCTAAATATTGAAAGCAAAATATCTTTATTTTGCGCTTCAGATCTAAATTATGGCAAAACTGCTAGTAATAGCGTAACACGCATGATAACTATTTTGTGTAGCCTGTCATCTAGGAATTATAACAAAAAAACAATAATCATATCGCTATGTCTCTTAGTTACGGAGATATAATACAATTTTTGGAAGTCTGTAAATTTGTATTTCGCTCGATTGGAGGGAAGCAAAAGGGGGGAGGGGTGGGACTTTTGGGGAAATGCACTTCTAGTAATGATGTAACAACTGGTAAAAATTCAGTTTTCTCCTAATTATTTCCGACATCAAACCTTTATTTCCTGGGCTAATTCCTAAGTTTCACCATGCGAAAGCCGAAATACCAGGTTTGGCCAAAACCATGTTTATTATTTTTGTTTAATCCAATATTAGGTTTAAATACTTCGCTTTATTTATTTATATTACATATCGATAGAAATACGTTTGTTTCTCCTTAATGTCTTTATGAAGGACGGGACCTACAGCTACAGCTTAAAGTGGTATCCGAATCACTACACGGTTTGCACCTAAGATATATTGTCCTCCACCTGGTCTCGAACCGGGACACATATTTATAAGCTAAGGATGCAGTCACATACGTATGCAGAAGTTTATTTCGGGGAGAGGAGTGTCCACAGTTCTCACGGGGGTCCAGATTAAGTATGAGTTTAAATTCTAGAGAATATATCGAAAATTTGTCATAAAGTTGTACTACATTTACAAAGAAATATTGGAATTTCGGAAGCGGTTCCGGACCTCCAGGACCCACCCCCGGTGTACGTCATTGGATGCAGTCGATAAATGTTCCCAACTTCTATCAATATATTTAAGAAATTGCATTTTGAAATTGTACACACTTTTATGACATAGGGCTATGCCAGGTTAGAAAAAGTCAGGTTAGATAGTTATATGAAATTGAAGCTACTTAAGCCTAGGTGTGCAAGTGGTCATGCCGCTTTGGAAGTGAGTGGGAAGGGCAACCCCAGGCTAGCATTCAATTAAAGGTGTTGTTAACATACAATTAAAAATGTAAATTGTGTAATTCGGTCTAAAAGCACGTAGCACAAGCGTGTATGAAAAGCCGGCTTAACACGTTTGCTGAGCGTTGTGTAATGTAGTGGCGAAGCGTAGCATGAACATGTGTTTAGATGAGTGATATGCCGGCCGGGAAAAAATAACAATTTAGCGAATGTAATGTATTTCAATGCTCTTAAGTATTAATAAATACCCAACAAAGATATGTAGGATAGATAAAATTAATTGTATGGGCGGTAACAGCACTATGGCTTACGCCCGTCCCGAAGATATGTAGGAGGCACGTCTATGCTTTTTGCTTTCTACTCTGGATTCCGAGTTGACTATTTAAGCTATTTCAAATATATCTCAGCTTCGGTTGGCACGCCATTGCACAATAATAAAGTGAAATTAATTTATATTACAACAATAAATAATTAGGAATGAAGTTGAGAGGTTTTGGGCTCTTTGGTATTTTATATAAAGAGGAGACAATTTAGAAAAGTAATAACTCTCCATAATTCCGTCTCTCATTTTTTTTTTTGCCAAAAATCAAGGGTTCAATTTCCTTGGATCCAAAGGATGCGCGCTCTTCTAATATTTGCGTACAGCTAAATTTTTCCAAGCAGAAATCAAAGAGAGACTTCAAGTGAGACGTTCAGTGAAAACGCGAACATGATTTTACATGACAACAACTGTAACTCTACGCAAAATAGCTCCTTCCGCCTCAACATGCAGTGCGTCCTAAAACATCTTAAAAACACACTACAACAATATTAATATTCACTTATAATGTTTCCCACATAACTATTTTTCTCCCATTACTAAGGAACGTCACACAATTATCTCAATTCATCCTGTAAATTTCTAAAATTGATCCGTGACTACTGGAGGTAACCCGAGATTGGTCCCATGACCTTGTACGTGGTAAACAAGAGCTCTACCAACTGAGCTACAGCTCCTCGGTTGTTCCAGATGCATACAATGGTCATAATTATAGTTAATTCTTACGTTGTGTCGAGAGCAACGACGGAAAACCGTTGCTGCTTTAAGCTTTCAATATCGAGGGATAATTTACTAGAGCAGCGACGGAACATATTCCACTCTCGCGTAACGTAAACTAGAAATAATTGCGACAAGCACTCAGCCTTTGGTCTTGTGGAGAAGGCGTCATGAAGCTGATCCAAAGGTACCCGGTTCAAACCCTGGCGTCGACTATTTGCATTTTTTAAATTAAAGTTCTTTTTGTTTTTTATGTAAATACATAAAAGGAAATTTAATAAAAGTTGTGATTTATAATTTTAAAAGAAGCCACTAAAAACTAGCATGGCAGGATGCACACTGAGTGAGAGCGAGGTGTGCAAGGGGGGGTGCGTCCGAATGGAGCTGGGCGGCGTTAGACGCTTAGACTCCTTCTGAAGATTTCATTGTCAAAAATTCGGTGTTACCGTATCCTTCAAACTCCTTTGCCTTCATAAGTATGTGCTTGAGCCAATGACCTCTATCAAAAACGATACTGGACTGACTGCAGCCATTGAAAATTTCATGAATATATGAAGCCAGGGGCGGAGAGCACACTTAATCTCGTTTGCGCACTTTCAGTCTAAACCAATATGAATCAAATTTTGGGTTCTAACTAAGGTTTGTACGCTTAATAATGCTATGTGGACCGATTTTTAATTGTGTCTTAAGTCTGGCCAAAAGTGTGAGTATTATTTGCAGTATTTTCTATTCTAGGCAGAGTACGTTACTCAGGTATTAAGACTTAAATCTAAAATAGGGCTCAGCGATAAGAAGCGTATAAAACAGTTAGAACTGAACATTTGATCCATATTGGTTACACTGGAAGTGGACAAACGAGTTTAAGAGTCATATTTATGAATAACTTCCAAGTGTGGGTGGCTCCCAGTGGCGTTGAAATTATATGCACCTGGGAGCCACCCACCTCTTGATAGTGATTCATAAATATGACCCTAAATATTTCATCTGGCGTCAATCTTTCAACACTACGTTGTCTCTCTAGTATCGTTTACGTAGAGCTCGATGGCTTGAACTACTAAAAAAATCAATTTTGATTATACAGGATAAATTCACACCATCGACATCCATTGATACGATACTGGACTGACTGCAGCCATTGAAAATTTCATGAATATGTGAAGCTAGAAAGCGGAGAGGAAACTTAATCTCGTTCGTCTACTTCCAGTCTAAACCAATATGGAACAAATTTTCGATTATAACTCAGTTTTTAACGCTTGATGTCGCTGTGTGTCCAGTTTTTTTTTTAAATTTATGTCTTAATTCTTGCAAAAAAAGCATAAATATCATTTGCAGCATTTCCTATTGTATGAAGAGTACGTTATACTCTTACATGAATAACTCAGGAATTAAGACTTAAATAAAAAAAATGGCCCACACAGTGATATCAAGCGTATAAAACTGAGTTAGAACTGAAGATTTGGTCCACATTGGATTAGACTGGAAGTGGACAAACGAGTTTAAATATTTGCTCTGCCGTCTATCGTTCAACACTACGTAGTCACTCCAGTAAAGTTTGCGTAGAGCTCGATGATTCACACAGACTCAGGAGAACTAAATTATTCCATATCAGATAATCAGAGCTTCCAAATGGTTGAGCCCATGATGTTGTTCCGTGAAGGAAGAAGACGCGACACTCTGTGTGAGGCAACTTCGACCTCGCTTTAGATGGCGATTATGATGGTAAATACGGCGGAAGTCGACGAGCGTCTCGCGCTCTTAATTTGAGAGGGGAAAATGTAAAGATACATGACCGCACCTAACCTTACCTCTACTGCCGTCCTGTTTACTATCTTAATCCTCAAGTGAACATTCTTCGCTACCGTTTGCGGATACATTCTCCCACACCCACCTGCTAGAAGGTGAAGCGAGGACTTTAGGATTAAGATAGTAAACACGACGGAAGTCTTCGTCACCCACGACGTCATACTGACAGGCTCTGACGCTACCTACTGTAAATACAACGTCGAAACCAATATTTCCCAACGCGGCTTCATGGTCGAATGGACAAGACGTTCGTTTCTTGAGTAAAATGTCTCGGGTTCAAACCTCCCTTGGGTCAACACTTTTTCTTTTTTTTTAATATATTTTTATATGCTTATATTTATTATTAATAATTGCTTTCTTGCATTTTCGTACATTATCTTAAATTAGTGACCATGGGAAAGTGAAGGTTAGGTAAGGTCATGTATCTTTACATTTTAACCTCTCAAATTACGAGCGCGAGACGCTCTTCTACTTTCGCCGTATTTACTATTGTAATCGGCATGTAAAATGTTCATGAAAGAAGATAAAGTGATAATCGATTGTTCGATTCGTTTTCTTTTTCTGGAGACAAGCACCGACTCTTTTCAATCATTATTTCAAATAGAAAAAATAAGGTGTGCGTGTGTGAAAGTGAGTGCGTTAGTGACATGGGTAGTATTTATTTTCATAAGAACAATATGGACAAGAAAATAATCAGGTTTGGTGGGGTTTTGTTATTTTTTATATGCGATCCACTCTAATTCACGGCAACGATAACAGGTGGATCTGGAGTAAATTCTTAGCGCAATACTTTCTACTCCGACCGAGTCGTGCTTCAATACACAGCTAAATCAAAGGCAAAGCACGGTCCTGGCGCGTGCATGAAAAGTTGGCATTAGACGGAGTGTTGAAATGCATCGTAAAATGGATTATTGGTGTGTCTAAACTGCTCACATGATTGATTTAACCGCATCAATTTGTAATGTCAGCTCGGATAGTACATGTCTCACTCTAAAAAAATAAAGCGTCAAATCGTATAAAAATTATGGACCTAAACATTTCGTCTGATGAACAAACTTTATGTATATTTTAGTGATCCAAATTACATGGTGTCTCAAAAGTCAGTATTCATTTTAATTCGGATTGAATATGGAATTGAAAATAAGGCGTCACTGAGGGAACATTTCCTTCCATAATAGTGAAAATATGGATTATTCCAGGCATATTCCACATTCCTCGAAGAATGTTACAATATATATTAATAGTTTAAACTCCCATATACTGGGTGTGTGTGTGGATATAGCCTTCTCCCTGAACGCTGAGTTTCCTGTTCTTTTTTCCCTTTTCATTATGACTTGAATCGCATCCTTCATCATACAATTTCTGGATGAGCAATGTCTTAACCAGTTTCATTCCATTTATTATCTAGTATTGCTGATGTATTTTCTAATATTCTGAAATCACTTATCTTTTACCCTCACTTTGTGACCCCTTTTACTTTCATATTTTACTATTTCCAGTCAAAATTTATTTTAAGAGCTTAAATGCTAATAAACACATACACACATAGCACACAATATTGTAGGAATATTTAATTTAGATTTCTAGTGTGCACAAAATTTCCCAATATATTTGGGATCACATTTGTGGATGTTTCTGTTAATAATAAAGGATCATCCAGCTGAAATTCAGAGAGTAACCTAAGAATATTCTCACAATATCTTAAACAGATGGACAATCCAACACGTATCGTTGAATTCTCACGTACCAGGAATATTCCAAAGTAGGAGGGCGGCACCTGACTACACTTAATGTAAGAGCATTTCCTTGTACTAAACCTAAAAAACAAATGCATTTGATGTGATAGTTAATTAATATTGGTAATGAAAAGGCAAAAAAAGGGGTTTGGTCAATAAAGGCAGTTTCTTTGCCTTGTACAAAGAAAAAAAATTTTCCTGTTGTTTTTCTTAAATTCCCGGTTATTTCCCGGCCTTTAAACCGCTAGTTTTCACTAATACGCAAATTTTCCCATTGTATTCCACATGTTCTCTAATGTAGACCACGGTAATACCATATCAAAGGAACCGCATCTTAGTCGTTTGAGCGTTGACTCAACAATTCTAAGGTTCTCTGTTCAATCCCAACGCACGCAAGACCATCCAACGGTCTTTTCCCTGTCACATCATGGGATGGTTCCTACAAACTAGAACTACGACTAACTTCCAACATCCTCTTCCCGCTCTATAAAAGACTAAGCCTGAGATGTCCAAAGGGAATAAATAAATTCAAATGAAAAAAGGATGAAATTAATAAAATGGCATTAATTCAAGAATACATTTTTCTACCCACGGTAAAAGAAATGTAAAAATACATTCATAATTTAAATCATCTAATATTGTCCTCGTTACTAATTGACAATTTACTCGCTACGACGTTTGACCTCTCTCCCGAAGTCATCTTCAGGCCAACAAAAATCTTCCATCATCTGTATTTGTAAACGTCATTTTAGAAGAAGATGAGTAGATAAAAGTAATTTTAAAACAAACGTAGTTTTGGGCCTTCCACAGGAATGTGAAAAGTTCGCAGCAACAAATGTCTTGTCTAACGGGACGATATAGTAACATTTGTATCAGGAACGTATTTTTCTTACTTCTGGTTACTATATCAACTTCAATCAACTTAAATTATGAACTTCAATATTAAACTAAGAGCATCACCTAACCATTAACTCGCCTGCGCTCGCTAAAGCACGCCGAAATGACCGAGAAAGACCATAATTCAACAATGCTTTTGAATAATATATAATTATGTTTTGATTACTGCCGTACTCTTTATCTACAACTTTCATGGTTTACTTTTCCACACACAAAATAATGTATTTTTTGTCCTTTAATGTTAAAACAATTGTTCAATTTTTAAAGTGTTTTTTTATATATATTTGTTCACATAGGTACTATTCATGCATTGCTTGTCTGTATTTACGGTTACAAATGTTTCGATGAAACGCTTAATTGTAAAAAAAGAAAAGAAGAATGAGGACATTCGAGAGTTTATTTACCAAATGCCATTGGTACATGATGGAAATACTTACACAAACATATATACACATCTCTTCAATACCTGATTACACTTCTAACATGCTAACACTACTACAAACTGGGGAGCAAATTAGTCCCTCATTTATTTACTTCATCAACGGCCATCATTCTGAAATTACGGGCCATGACTTGGTAATAAAAGAAAAATAAACTGCTTAAAGACTACTAAAGAATAAAAATAAGAAAAAATAACTAAAATGAAAGTCATTTCAGATTTAAAGTAATTATTTGGTAGCCAATCGGCAAAGAGAATACTCCTCATGTAGGTATTTTACAACTAGAAAGACAAGAGTAATAGAAACTGCCTTACTATACCAAGTAGTACATATTCATACATCACAAAACAAACACTCTAATAAGAGCAGTCCTCTTTACCCAAAAGCTCGTTGGTTTACATTTTCACATACAAAAAATGGTTAACTCTTTTTTTGTCTTTTCATGTTAAAACATTTCTTCTGATTGGTTGAAGTTTTTTAAAAGTATTTTCGTATTTTCTCACAAAGTATATATAT